>JAKNSD010000049.1:2216886-2476886 GCA_023525715.1 Cichorium intybus | reverse complement strand
TTATACAAACATAATTTTTTTCTTACAATTTTGCAAAAGTTTTACTTTTTTTCTTATATAGTTTTTACGAACTTAGTTTTTGAATATTAATTTATTCACTTTTTACATCTTATTTTACAAGTTCGTTATTTCTGATCATTTCTACAAAATTACTTATTTTACATATTTGTATGTATATATTTTATGAATAGTTTTTCGTTTTTAAAATTTTTTTTTTAATTTTTTCCTCATACTTTGCTATATATTTTGTAGACTATATTATTCAAACGAATACAGGGTCTTCGCTTCAACGTGCAGGATGCAAACCCTAGTTATAAACAAATTGCAAACTTTTGAATTAAAATGAAAAGATTAATTAGCATACCTTGACATATATGCCCTTTTGAAAGAAGTTGATTGCCATTTCTTAGTTGGCAAATACATTCAACCTTACTTGAGCAGTAACATCAGGATGAAGTTTCAACTCGGCAATATATTCTCCTGTTTCTCGGATCTCGGGTAAAGAGACAACTCTTTTATCAATATCCCTACACGCAAACAAAATTAACAATTAAAAAATGTGAGAATATAATATAATTGGTTTGCTATAGATCAAAAAGATTACCGTTGAAGTTGTGCCTTAATTATGTCAACAAGGTCTTGAGCTGTAACACTGCAAGCAATAAGATGCAACATTAACAAGTTTAATAAAATTTAAAATAGGTTAATAAGCAAATTACTAGTCATGTATTAATTATATAGTGCATACCTTCCAAATATTTGCTTTCCTTTCCCTCCCTTACGTTTAACTTTAAAAGCTCCAACAGTTTCAAAAATTCGAGCAAGTTGTAGAGCCTCTTCTTTTACCTATGAAAAAATGAAAATTTATAACTTAATACAAATAAAATGATAAAAATATCATTAATAAAGATTTAAAAGATTATCAGGAGTACCCGTTTCTTTTCAGCCTCAATTCTCTCTTCTTCAACCTTCATTTCCCTGGTCATAAACAATACAAAATAATCACAACTTTTTAGACAACAGACCAGTAGACCAGTATTTCTTTAGGGTATTTTAACCTTTTCTTTCAATTATAAATTATAAAATTCCGAACTCACAACCTAATTATAGCATTCTTTTGAAGTGTCAAAACCATAAAGTTGTAACTGGCACGACTGGCATTCTCGTGACATTTTCACAAACAGTTGGCAGGCTTCATAAAGATGACTTAATTGGCCCATAAAACGTTAAAAAGCAGCTAAAATTATGGTTATTTGTAACTTAAACAACATAATAGGCGAAAAGGGGCTCATTAAAATCAACACAATTACACATTACTTGAGAAGAATGGGAGTAACAATCCGCGCCTTGCCGGAAGGATGCAGAAAGTTCCTGTAAAACCCAGCTTTGACATCCAAAAGCTGCCCTTTCTTCCCCACATCAGTAACATCCTCAATCAATATTATCTACAAGCCAAAAACGAAGAGACCAATTAATAAATACTTCAAATAAAATTAGCCTAAATAGAATCGAAATGTGTATAATTTCGTGTACCTTTCGTGTTTTCTTGGCTTTTTTTTGAGCAAAAACTACAAAGGGTGAGCCTTTGTCGGAAATTCTTGCGCCTTCGTTTGTGCTCCTTGTTAGTGTGCGGTTAGTAAGCCATGAAGATGAATTCCATGACAGACTTGCTGCCGGAGAAGCCATTGACAGTCTCTGTATGGTCTGATTTATCTTATCCGGGTGGGTCTTGTTAAATCGAGTGGGAATGTTGGTCTATCTAGTTTCTTAACTCATAAAAAGTGCCCCAATACCCCTCGAGAAGAGCTAAAGTTACATTTTATAACCCTTGTAAACGAAAATCATAGTATTTGATATTTTATTATAAGGATAATGTTACAATAACCTATCGAACTTTTCATTTTATATTTATTTGGTCTTTTAAGATTTTCTTTTGCTGTCCAGATGTTTAATATTTATACAACCGTGTTTAATTGGTCACCTCAGGGTTACTGTAGCAAAATTTGCTACAGTACCCCCAACACGTTCTAAAAATGCATCTAAATGGTCTCTGAACTTTTTCAGATTTTTTTCTTATTGTTTAGTTTTTGAAACCTTAAATCCCTAAAGAGCAAGAAAAAAACTTAAGGAACCAAATAAATATAAAATGAAAAATTCAATAGATTAATATAGCATTATCCTTTTATTATAAATTATCGAAATTTACATGCAAAAAGTCAATATTTCTGCATTTTGTATTTTCGCATGAAGAAGGCACAGCAAAAAGATTATCATTTCAACATCTAAAAATACTTGGTCTATATTAAATCAAGAGATTTTGATAAATAAAGGTTCACCGTTCAATTAATAAATATACCCCTTTCGTTCAGTTAAGTGCTGCTAATATTTGTTATATGTCATTTTAGCCGTCTAAAACACAAAAGGATAGGTAATCTAGTGATACATTTAAGAGTACCCACGATATTATATATCTATCGACTTTATATGATAAAATTTTTTCATCAAAACTTAAAACATCGATCATTTTCAAAGGTTTTGTCTTAAATTAATTAACTTCTCGTCATCTTTATGAATATGTTTGATATAGCATCTAGTTTTTTTTATCTATTAAATATATGTCATATTTGAAAAGGGAAATATTGTTGACAATAACATTTAACAGAAAAATGTATCACGATACACGGAACTAAAACAAATTATTATCAATCTAGATTCTAGACTCAATATTTAATGTAGTTATACAAGTTGGGGCTAGCTCACTTGGCTAACAATATGATATACTAACAAGGAGGTCATGGGTTCAAACCCTGACACTAACATAACAAGGAGTAGTTTAGGAGTAGGAGTATGATAGATTTGCCGTTCAAAAAAAAAAAAATTTAATGTAGTTATAAAAATAAAAGACAAAATTATTACATATATAATTATAAAAACGAAAAAGTAGTATCATATTATATGATAGTCACAAATTTATTATCTAGGAGCAGCCACATTACATTAGCTTTTTCATGAAAATGTCTATATTTAAAAAGCTTATATACTATTGGAGGGGTTTTTCAAGAGCTTTTTTATAGCACTTTTATATGCATTGTTAATTTCTCATTGGTTAATAACATACTAGGTGAATACTCGCTTGTTGCGCAAGTGAAAGTTTTATAGTTAAATTTTTAACGAATATCTTGCGGAAAATGATTATGTCATTAAAATTAACTATAAAATAATAATTGTAATATTAAGTTGATATATACAATTGCAATTATTTTGACTAATATTACTTAATGAACTTTATCAGCGGCTTATGTATTAATTAAATTAAGCGTAGTTCTTGATTTAGTATTATTTTTAACTATTGTCTGTTGTAATGATTAATTAATTTAAAAGTTACTTATTTGACCATATTTTAATATTGATCATGATGATTATTTAAAATATTAACGATAAGTTAAAAACCTAAGTAAAAAATTGATTAATTGTATTGAATTATTTCATTTAATATAACAACTCTTAAACATTTTGCTAAGACTAATAAACACTTACACCAATATTTAAAGTTGGTTAATTATATTGAAATATTTCTTAAAATGTGAAAACCCCTCAAATTCCATATTAAAGTTAATTAACTATTAAAACTCAATAGACTTTGTTAATTTATGTTACTCAATTGACACTTGTAATAGTTATTATTGCTATTCTTTAACATTATGTCTTAATAGATGAGAAAAACATTAATTTGATTTGTAAAACAATATGAATTTTTACGAAAGAATATACATAAACATTAAAGATTAAAAAGTTGGCTTAGATTAATATTTTCTATTTAATAATTCATAAATTAAAATACATAAAAATATTGTTATTAGATTAATAAACTACCTTAAATGAGTAGAAAAATTGTTACTTTAAACGAATTATTATTTAATATTTCTACATGAAAAATCTACGTGAGTAACAAAACGAAAAAACTATTTAACCAATTAGTTTTAATATTCATACTTTTAAATCAATGGTCATGTATCTCATTTAGTTTATGATTTTATGGAGCCTTTTAAGTTATGCAAACGTCGTTTCAATCCAAAATAAACCACGATATTCTTTTTTTCTTTATTCAGAATTAGTTCCATAAAATTAACCTCATGCGGTTGTTTAGTTAAAACATCCAAAAACATTTTGTGCTTTTTGTTTGCCAATAATAAATATAATTAAAACATTGTATTTTCTTTATTTATTGATTATCGAATGATTATATAAATTTATTATATAAATATAAATATATATATATATATATATATATATATATATATATATATATATATATATATATATATATATATATATATATATATATATATATATATATATATATATATAATCTAACGAATAACAAATAGTCTAAAAATTAATACTACAATTTGTAGAAAGAATTTCACGATTTTACATATCAAAATCTAACAAATAACAAAAGGTATGAAATAAATAATAACATAAAATCATAAAAAAATGTAGAAGCAATTTCATGATTTTATATATCACAATCTTACAATAACAAATACATGGAAAAACTAAATAATACAACTTTTGATGACAAAAAGCACCAAAATAACTATTATAATATTTGTATTAAAAATACATCAAACACTCATAAATCATACAAATAATGTAAAAACAATTTCAAGAAAAAAAAAAACAATTCAAGAATACATAAAATCAACATACGTTTGATGTACTTTTCCATCTCATCTACTCTTCATACTTCACTCTAAAACACTTGAAAGACATGAATGTTTTATGAGAAAAAAATCTACTTATATAGCAACAACATGCATAAATGAGAGGAATACAAAAAGGTTTTAGTAAATGCTATTAATTTAAGAAATATGAAGAGACATTAAGTTTCAAATATAATTATGAATTTAGTATTATCTTAATAAATAGATGTAACGTTTTGTAATTTATAAACTTATTTTAGTGATAGTTATTATTATTATTTACTTTAAAAATTACTTAGTATTATTACAAGTTTATAAAAGACTATCCGTGTAGAAAGTTTTAATACCACTTAATATGTTTATTATAAAATCACTTGTTATATTAATTATTATTGTTAACTAATTTTAAAAGTTATAATACTATTTAAAGGTTAGAATTTATTTTCTTATACTTACTTAACACTAATTAACTAATTTATAATCATTATTATAAGGAAAATGAAAATTCATAGGAGTTTCAAATTAATATTTTAGAAAATCAATGGAAATATGAAAAGACATGGGAGTTTCAAACGAATGTGGTGCTTTGAAATATGTATATATTATAAGATATATAGATGAGACCCACCAAAATATGAAAAAGCTCAAGCCAATAGCTTGTTAATTAACAAGCTATGTGAAGAAGCTTGTAAATTAAAAACCTTCTCCTATAGCTTTTTCAAAATTTATAAGCTTTTTGGGTGAAAAAGCTTTTGAAAAAGCTCCCAAAAAAACTCTTATTGGAGGTGCTCTAATATTAGCGATTAAGATGAAACAAACTATAAGTACTCAATAAATAATGAAGATTTGACGGTTAAATATAATTAGAGAGTAAAAAATGAAATATTATTGAATGAAGGAGTTAATTGTACAAAACTTAAAATTGTAAAAACGTGAAATCTATGTTGTTGATAGTATTGACTAAAAGAAATCGTCTCAAACCATAAAGAAACATTTTAACATAAACATTTTGTATTGTAGGCATTTTAAAAAAGAGATATTTACAAAAATGACCATCGGGAACAAACTCATTATCTGAAATGACCAAAATTTCCAAGATGTGGAAAAATGATCACCAAGTTAGGAATGCCTCATCCCGGATATGCCAAGTTGTTAGAGGGTTGATGAGAGTTAACATAAAGTTCTTTCGATAAACGACATCTCATAAAGCAGAATATTTTAGATTGACTCCCCCATAACTTATGAACAAACTCCTTGTACATTCTAGATTGTCTATCGAACAACTAAAGTCACAATTTAACGTTGATCTTTATATGAGTTTAGAGTTTTATTCTTCTTATTTATATCTTAATACATCATTCCATTATTGAAAATGAGTTCATATAATTAGTTTTGAAGAGTCCCTTTTAGTAGTGGATGGCAATTTCAGTTAATCAACAACTTTATGTAGTAATGGTGCCAGATTACACATGTTTTAATATAGATTTAACCTCCAACACTAAGTTATAGAGTAATTAAATGTCTTTTCAATGTCTTTAGATCGAACATTGTTATGTAAATATATGATGATAGTGATGTCTAATGTTAGTATTGTTACTAATGTGCCTACAAATACAATGTAATTGCTTGTTATGAATCATGTTCTTGAAAGTGGTGTTAACCGATACCAACCTATAAATGTCACTTCAAATCGATTTCTTGGGGAAAACTGTTCCCATGGAAATTGGTCATACGATTATTATGCAATATTATTGATTTTTTTGGATCATTCAAACATATATACACACTTGAATTCTGATGAAAGTCAATCTGATGATAAAATAGTGAGCCCTAACAACCTAAAAGGATAAATCAACGTATCATTTTTATGATTCTGAAGAAACTAAAACTACTTGCTACGGAATGCTCGGTCCATTACCATTAGCCAAACTCTCAACCTATAAACATAAGCAATCGCTAGCTTACAGCCCTAATCATATATCAAATAGTTTCAACTATACAAAAACAAAGAAAATAGTAAGACAACATTGGGAATCAAATGTATTGAACAGGGATTCAAATTAGAACCATCAAAACTACAAAATAAAGTTTTGAAGTAGCTTAGCGTGCTAGTGATTGTAAATGTTGGATTAGGGCTATAAAAGTTAATATTACACAACCTTTTCAAGCACGTAGGTTAATGGACAAGCACACTTGTGCAAGTACACAGTTGCATCCCCATCATTGTCAATCCAACAAAAAAGTGTTGGGCCACTTCATAAAATATATATTGATTGATAGTATAGGAAACATGTTACAATGAAAGGAAACTACTTGAACTCTGAATGATTGGTTCAATGTTCATATTTCCTATTTACAACCATAGCTAAGAAATTGTATGCACTAGATCTATTCAAGGGGTTCCTTGAAGAAGGTTTTTCAAGAGTCCCTATATATTGTTACAATTTAGAAAGGACAAATCTAAGAATTATTACCTGCACTAAGACGGATAACAAACATCGCTTTGAATACTTTTTGTCATTATTGGTTATGTGGTACGATTATTTTTCAAATCTTATTTGTTGTTTCATTCCACTAAAATGATTTGATTAGTTATCCAATAAACTTTAAATTCATACATTAAGAACCTACTTGCATTCGACAACAACCAAATCTTGTCACTTGCCTTCGAAGGGAAATACTTGGGAATGATGTCTAAGTGATTGACATGGACAACAACCAAATTGTGTCACTTGCCTTCGAAGTCAGAAAACAAAGAGTGGGGAATCATAGATATGGTTTTTATCAAGGTTGGAGGAATATATTGGATATGGAGAGTTTATCTATCATATCTAATGGGGCCAATTCTATTTAAATAACCATTAAAAGTGTGCTCCAAATGCATATCAAGAACTTTGTTGTCGATTGTTTTGGTGAATTTTCAAATGAAGATAAGAAAAAATAAGATAGTGAGAATTCTATCCTAGATGACATATAGGGCTTAGATAATCTCTAGTTTCAAAGAAAGCATGATTAGGCTACCCATTCAATTCTTGTTAAATGTGGTGCATGGATAGAAAATATCGGTCACTAAAAATGGACAAGGGCGTTCTTCCTTGGGATTCATTATAATATACTGATCTCTAACAGTGTAAAGTCCATCAATGTGTTATTAAGAGCTACATAGAAACTACCAATAACAATATTTATTGACTTATTTCGTTGTAGAGTACAACAATGGTATTGTCAACGACATGATGTCGGTGGTAACTAAATTAAACATTTATACTAATATAACTATATTTTCCATTACATGACAATATGTTTCTTTTTTTTTTTTTTGTAGCGGAACTTGAAAAGCCAATTACCCAATACGTTGAGAAGGTTCTTGAAAGTAGGATTTGTAGAGGGTATACTAGATTAGAAACTGCAACTATAAAGTGGTCGACCGCAAGAAGAATAGTATCATCAACATATAAGAAAAAGACATGTATATGTAGTAAAATGGCAATGTACTGGTATACCATGTGGTCATCCGATCACCTCTTTCAAATAACTAATATTTACACAATGCAATAAATTACTCGAGACTTCTTTATAAAAGAGATGTATTGAGCTACGTATATAGGAACAACCATATGAAGAGATTGAAGTTTTAACACAATAGAAGGACAAACCACAAACGCTAAGTTGGTCCTCCACGAAACAATAAATGTATCACGTCCTAAGGGAAATGTCCAACAATCAAAAGACACAATTGTTTCTAATAAATGAGAGCACATACCTTACGCGTCCATATCCATTTCCAGTTGATCCCATGTACTCATAATCATTAAGTAGGAATAAGTACAAGTCTAATCTAAGTTATATGTTAGTTAATCAGATTGTCAACAATATACTACGCTTGATTTAAATAACCTTTAGAAATATATGTTGATCGATAGCAGTGTTATTTGGCATTAAAAAACTTAACAATTAGTTTTGAAAAAATGACCACTCTCATTTTGGAGTTTACTAACTGAGGAGTAAACAGCATTTTGAATTCCATTTTATCATATTTTCATTTTTTACATGTTTTCTAAATATTAACTTAAAATTCCAACCCTCATTTTTCCTGTTATAAACGTAATTTCAATGTTAATAAGTAAGACCAACGCAAATGCTCACATGAGCATAATAAAACCAACCCAAAATTACGTATATGTAACTTAAATAAGAAAGACCAAAAATTAATTTGAAAACATACAATATTCACATAAGTGGAAATGGAGGAAAATCAACCTTGTTAGTTTAGGGCAAGTTATATGACCACCACTCAGCAAACTCCTCATTCTGACTAGGTAGTAAGCTCTCGATAGGTTGATTATCCTCCTAATCATATATATAACTATAATATTAATAACATACGTAATACCATGATATAGATAAATTCCAATTATAAAATAATAATCCTACATTCTCAATGTCAAACACCCTTGCATAATCGGACATTTTTCGAACTTGCGATGCCTTGAGGAATCACATATAGTATTCATTTACCATATGTTTACAAAAAGGAAAGGTCTCCGGTATCCAGATCTATCAAATCAAGATATAAGAATATTAGCAAACATAATTATGATAAAAGCCAATTATTCAAAATGATAATATTACCTTGAAATAGTATATAAACTCGTATAGGGTTTAGATGTGCTTTCGACCTTTTCATTGACGAGTTGGGTGAATATTGTAAGATATGTATGTTATGGTTAGAATTGTTGTCTTTTCTTAGGTAAAATAATAATTTTAGGAAAACAAAATCTATCAAAAATAAATAAATTATATGAGGAAATAAAATGAATTATATAGAAAGGTTATTTGGATAAGTTAATATAAATAAAATATGAATGCTTCTATGTTAATGAAAGTTAAATAATTTCAAAGCGAATATTTTAATGAAAAATGACTAATTTGTCAAACTTGAGAAACTTACATATGACCTTTAATTAGCTAAGAATAAGGACTTACATATTATGAAAACTATTAGTCATACATTTAAGCTTAGCAACTCAGGTTAGAAATATTAGTAAATATATTATTGGAAAATTTAAGATGTAAGAACTAAATTTGTAAAGATTGTAAAACTTAAGCGTAAACATGGTCAAACCTAGTTTGGTGAATAAATTGTTAAGAAATTAATATTTAAAGGTTAATGTTAACTTACAAACCTTGATGTATGCCTTTTTGGGGTCTTTTATGAATAAGGGTATATAATTGCAAAACTTGCTAACCTCGATTGTGATTTTCATCTAATTGAATTTATGTGATATAATTGTTATTAAATTCATATTTAGTGGTTTAAAATTAAATCCATAAGTTATAAAGATAAATAGATGTCATTTGTAGAAATTCAAGTATGAGCGACGAAAAATGAAAATTTTGATAAACATAGGGTTGATCATGTCTTGACCTAGTTGGGACTAGACGTGTTAATGATGCCATTTTTTAGTTTAAGAAAGGATTATAGAAGTTATTGGAGTTTTTTTTGAGGTTTAATGATGTAAAAATTATAAGAAAGGACCATTATTGTCTTTAAGCCAAAGTATTGAACACATAACCCCTTTCCCTCCTCCCATTTCGGTTTCAAACAAATCAAATCAGATTAGAGAGTTGTGAATGGTGATTTTGACAATTTAATGGAGGTTTTGAAATGTGGAATGAAGAATTAGTGAAGAAATGAGCTTAGAACATCATTATGGAGTCTTTAAAGGTATATCTTCTTTATCTTCTGCAGTAGAATAACCTAGGATTTGATTAATTGATCTATGTCTAAATTTTTTGGATTGAATTGATGGTTTTCCTCAGTTTATATTTAGTTTTCCTTTTATTTGATCATGTGTACATCTTCAATCTTATTTTACGATGTTTGTATTTGAATCAAAGTGTTGTTTTGAAGATTTCATTCCCCATCAATGGTGGAATCGAAATTTTAGCTCCCTTCTATTAGTTTAATACTTAAATCAACAATTATTTGAGTGTTTATGACACATATGGAGTCGAATAAGCCATTATTGGTATTAATCACAACTTATTGATCCATTGAAGTTGTACTCTAACCATGATGAGTTGTACCCTAGCCATTATGGGTTGTACTCTAGCTTGTAGATGTACTTTTGAATCCTAATCTATTATTACAAATTTATTTTGAGAGTTAATTGTCAATATATTAATACTTATGATGATTCCAGGGTTTCGATGGATTTTGTGAGTGCAATTGGTGATTCCAATGGTGATCCACCATTGGAATAAAGTGTTACAGTTTTTGAATCAAAGCCAGCCTCAAAAAGAATTTGTGTACACTTAAATGGAACAAATTACTACAAGTTTTTAAGGTTTTTAATGTGGATTTATTATGTAGGTATATCAATTTAACACATACATGATCGAGGATCGAATCAAGAAGGAGTTATACTTACTTGGTAACGTCAAGTTCTTTGAGGATGATGCCATTGGTGGATTCTCTCTTCTTCCCGTAATGGTGTATAATGAATAGTCCGATGGATGGACTTATCTCAATGATACTCATGCTAATGGTGTTTTATAGAGTGCTCTTGAAACGTAAACAAGGCCTTTGAGTATCCTTTTGATCGTTCATTTAACTGATTAAGTTCTTTCATTACACATTAACCGAAAGAGTATTAGAACCACACATAAGTAGTCCCTCAAGTTAATTACATATGTCATATCCATCATATTACATACTTTTAAGTCGAGGGACTGAATTGTCATTACGGCAAATGTTGTGGTACAAAATATAATAGCACCCAACATATAATAAATGACACAATATAGTCCTAAGGTCACATTTATGTGTTATTTTCCAACATTCTCCCACTTGACCGAGTGACTATTTGTATACATGTTTCACTATTTGGCCAAGGTAAGTTCATCATGTTCCATATAAATACCAAAGCAGAAAAGTACAGTCTGGCACATCCATTTGGACACGGGACCCCCACCAATCATACAATGGTAATTCATATGAAACTTACGATTAATTTATGCCAAATGACTTTAGAGTTAAGTGGTAATGCAATCAATACATTTGTCTATATCGAAAGTAAGTGTGCACAAGTTATTAATATAGACAAATCACATATAATAGAGGAGTTACAATCAAGTACTTGATAACTAAAATTCAAAATTCCAATAAAGCATTATGCTATAATTACATTATACTAGGTCTACCATTAAACCCATATTGACGACATGTTGTTGGAATATTTTGGGTGGTAGACCTTTAGTCATCGGATCCGCTAGCATATTATTAGTGCTAATGTGCTCGATACAAATATCATTCTCCTCCACTCGTTCTCGTACGAACAAGTATTTTGTATCGAGGTATAAGCCAGCCCCACTTGAACTATTGTTATTTGAAAAACTTACGCCGGCTGAATTATCACAATAGATTTTTAATGGCCTTTCTATGGAATTGACAATCATGAGTCCCTTTATCAAATTTCTCAACAGCATTCCATGACAAGTTGTATTATAAACAACAACATACTCAGCCATCATTGTTGATGTTGTCGTCAACTTTTGCTTATGACTCCTCCATGATATAGGCCCTCCTGACAACATAAAGATGTATCCCGAGGTTGACATTTTGTCGTCTTTGCACTTGGCAAAGTCAGAGTCTGAATAACCTATCACTTCCAAATTATCACTTCTTCTGTAAACAAGTTTGTGATCCTTCGTCCCTTGTAAGTATCGCAAGACTTTCTTGGCAGCTTTCCAGTGATCCAAACCGGGATTGGATTGATAACGGCCTAGCATGCCGGTAACATACGCGATGTCAGGACGAGTACAAACCTGGGCATACATTAAGCTTCCAACCACCGAAGCATAAGGGATTGACTTCATTTGATCTCGTTCTGCCTCTGTTTTTGGGCATTGAAACAAACAAAAAACATCTCCTTTGACTACGGGAGCAACTGAAGGGGAGCATTGTTGCATGTTATATCGATTAAGTACATGTTCAATATATGCCTTTTGAGACAGTCCTAAAGTCCCTTGGGTTCTATCTCGGTGTATTTCAATGCCTATGACATAAGAGGCCTCACCAAGATCTTTCATATCGAAATGACGTGACAATAAACGTTTCGATTTGTGCAACAAATCAATATTGTTACTTGCCAAGAGAATGTCATCCACGTAAAGGACAAGTATCATGAAATTCCTCCCACTCATCTTGAGGTATATGCATTGATCTACCTGATTCTTAACGAAGTTGTGTTTCTTCATGACTTCATCGAATTTTAAATACCATTGACGCGAAGCTTGTTTCAACCCATATATTGATTTCTTGAGTTTACACACAAGATGTTCTTGACCGTTAGGAATAAAACCTTTAGGTTGGGTCATATAAACATCCTCGTGTAAATCTCCATTAAAAAAAGCTGTTTTGACGTCCATTTGATGCAACTCTAAGTCAAAATGAGCTACAAGGGCCATTACGATCCTAAGGGAGTCCTTTCGGGAAACAGGTGAGAAAGTTTATTGGTAATCAATAACCTCCTTTTGTGTATATCCTTTAGCGACCAATCGAGCCTTAAATCGTTCAATGTTTCCATTTGGGTCCAATTTGGTCTTAAAGACCTCCTTGCATCCAACAGCTTTGCAACCCTTTGGCAATTCAACAAGTTCCCAAACATTATTCTTTTTCATGGAATTAAGCTCATCAATCATGGCTTCATTCCAATTGTTTGATCGATCACAATTTATGGCATCACTATACGTAATGGGGTCACTTTCCTTCCCTATGTCAGGATCGACCTCATTTAAATATGTGATATAGTCGTCAAAATTCGTGGGCCACCTAGATCGTTGAGATCGTCTTATAGGCTGTTGATTTTCTTGTCTTTTAATGTCAACTTCTTGAATGGGTTCATTTTGTGGTGCTTCATTTGCCTCTACGTTCGAAGAATCATTTTCGTGAGGCATGCTGTGTTGACTTGAATCTCCTAATGAAGTGTTAATAGAAACATGCACTTGAAAAATGGGTGCCTCTTCATTACACTCTTGGAGATCAAAGTCGCTTGATAAACCACTCCCACTGATGTTGACATTCTCAAGAAAATCAGCATGCTTCGTTTCTACAATTCGGGTACTATGTGACGGAGCATAAAACCGGTAACCCTTAGACCTTTCAGGGTACCCGATGAAGAAGAAACTTATGGTTTTCATGTCCAGTTTCTGTGATTGAGGATTAGCTTCGGCCGGACAACCCCACACCCTTAAATATCTTAAACTTGGTTTTCTTCCTGTCCAAATCTCAAAAGGAGTTTTGGGGACAGATTTTGAAGGAACTCTTTTTAAGATGTGGACTGCCGTTTTTAATGCCTCTGTCCATAAGAATTGAGTCAAGTTCGTGTTTGCAAGCATACTTCGCACCGTGTCCATTAGAGTCCTATTCCTCCTTTCGGCAACGCCGTTTTGTTGAGGAGTACCAGGCATGGTGTATTGATTAATGATATCGCGTAAATTATACATATTTTTCGGACGATATCAGTGTCATTTTAGTTTAGTTTCATACATTTTATGAACTAAAGATACCTAATATGCTAAAAATACATTTTGTAGCTAAAAGACACGTATGGAGCAAAAGATCGGATTCTACAAGAGATTTGAGCGTTAAACGAAACAAAGTGACATTCTGATTTCAGCAGGGGCGCACCCCGCCCAGACCAAGGGCGCACTGCGCCTACTATGATGCCAGTGTTCGATAAGCTGGTCCACTTGAGATTAAAATAATGAAGCGTGGGTTGATCTAATGATTCAACCGGGTTGCCTAACATGTGCAAGGGCGCACCCCGCCTTACCTTTGGGCGCGCCGCGCCCCAGATCCAATCTGAAAAGCGAACAACCACGTGGCCCTTTCCAGCGATAAAGGCTGCCAGATCTCGTCCACTAAGGCGCACCCCGCCCTCATCCAGGCGCACCGCGCCCTTAGACTCCGCCTGCTATAAATAGAAGGCCATTGACGACCATTTGATGGACCATTGTTAGAATCCAAGAGAGAAATCAGATATTTGACATTTTAGAACTATTATATTTCGTATATTTCAACATTTCATGTGCGATAAATGTATTTGAGAGTTATTTACATTACAAGAAAGAGCTAGGATCTTCATTTGTTGCAAGGATTCATCGATTTTAACCGGTTGGTATCTTTTATCATGTATTCTTCATATTGTTGTTGTATATTTGATGCCATGCTAGGCTAGATTCCCTGTAGCTTTTGCCTAGGTGATGTTGATTCATTAATATAAATTTGTGTTGATCTAGTTCTTGATTCGAGTTAAATATCGGTTAGGATATATAATTTGCATGCTATACATATTGATTGTGATTAAAGTTTATAATCTTGATAGCCATCTTCATATGATTAAAGTTTATTGACCATTTAAACGTATTGATCATATGAACCATTTTGATGTGTAATTGACAATTATATATCATTGGACTAGTTATTGACCATTTAACTCGGGAGGTTATTTTAGCTATAAACTTGATTAGTGAAATAAAACTTATATCATATTTAGTTACAACTCATGACCATTGATTGTATGATCATATCACTATGACCATTAGGGTATGGCCTATGTTTGCATGCTAGATTATATTAATTATTCGTGATTATAAGTTAGTTAGTTGCATGACCATTGTGCTATATTAACTTAGAAATTATAGAATTGGTGACTTGACCATATGATCCTACCACTTAATGCTACCTATTTTAACTCATTGCACATAATCAAAACTAGTCAACCTAGATTTATATGAATCAACAAATCCTAGGCGAAAGCTTCCCTTGTTATAATTTGATCATATTATCTCTTGATTGTTGTGTCGTTACGATAATTGTTATTTATTATTTCGCCTATTTTACAAGCATCCAAAACTTAGTTTTACGAGTTTTTACTAAAACTCGTCTTTAAACTGTTTGATTGATAATTTAAGACTTTAAGTTAATTAATAATTCCCTGTGGAAAATTCGATCCCTTTTACTTGCCTAAACTATACTATTAAATGACCGAGTAATACTTGCTCGTAAGTCTAATAGTCATATAATTAGGTAGATAAATTGATTTAAGACTTTGTAAACATTACAACTACAAGTGAGTTGTTTTGAAGACAACAAGTTTTTGGCGCCGTTGCCGGGGAATTATTTAATTAATTTTATTGTTTATAATTGTTAGTCAATCGATCCTTTTTACGGTTTCTACCGTGGAAAGTTAAAATTTCACGTTTGTTTCAAAACTTTCATGTATTTCTCTATGTTTGTTACTAAATAATTTTAAGACCCGCTTGCAATTTATTTAGTTGGTTCAAACTAAATTGATTATCAATCCAACTATCATGCTAGTAATTCTACTTACGAGAACGGTGTCAGAATAGACAGATTCGGTTTGGTTGTTGGATTTTCGAAAGGTCATTGACCGAAAGAGTCCTGCCTCCCTACTGTCCTGCCTGGCCGTTCTTTATTTGATAGTCAACGCATTATAGTGGATTTGATAAGATATTCGGTTGTTATAACTGATTGATTACTTAAAGGTTTTAAAAGTGTTAAACTTTTTGTTCAATTTTTATTTTTGTATAAAAAAATATATATTTTATATTTTTATAAAAAAAAGAATAAAAAAAATAATAAAATATATTTTATTTTAAATAAAAAAAAAGAGAAACGCACCCAACTTGCAAACAGTTTCTAATGTGCAGTTTATGACCCGAAGTTCACAACCAAACATCATACCTGCATTGAACGAACCAGAACGTGAATTTAACATCAGGAGAAAAACAAGAAGAAGCATATTCCCAAAAGAAGAACCAATAGAAGAAATGGCAGCCCCAGTTAACGAACCAGAACCAACCTTGAAAGCATACTATAACCGAGCAAGAGACGGAACAGGACCAAGCCTCATACGCCCAAAAATTCCTGAAAATGCAAATTTCGAGCTTAAAGGCCATTACCTTTCATCCCTAAAAGGCATTACTTTCAAAGGGACGGAAGAAGAAGATCCAGTCGAACACATCGAGCAAGTCACGGAAATAACTGATTGTTTCAACATTCCAGGAATTTCCTCAGATGCAATCATGTTACGAATTTTTCCAATGACACTACGCGAAGGTGCAAAGAAATGGTTAAAAAGACTACCTCCAGGTTCCATAACTACCTGGGACGGATTAAAAGAAGATTTTATTGAAGAATACACTCCACCTTCCAAGATCAATAAAATGAAAGCAAAAATTCAAAACTTCCTTCAAGACGAAGATGAAACTTTGTACCAAGCATGGAGTCGATTCAAAGAATTGATTCAAGATTGTCCACAGCACGATATGGACAAACATCAGAAAGTACAGAAGTTCTATGATTGCATCAATACACAAACCAGACAATTACTCGACGGGCGAGGACCACTCATAAACCTAACCGCCACTGATGCTTACGAAAGAATTGAGGAACTTGCAAAACATTCCCACCACTACCATTCCTCAAGAGATCCGTCATGTCGAAGGAAGCTAAAAGAAGAAGCAGTGGAAGGAATGTCAGCCATACATAACCGATTGGATCAATTTGGGAGAGACCTCAAGAAAATGAATCAAAACATTCATGCCATCACGGTAGGATGTGACAACTGCAGCGGTCCTCACCTTCAAAAAGACTGTCCTTACGATGAAGACGGTAACAAGAAAGCAGATGCTTGTTACTCATCCGGAGACAGATTCGACTACCCGATACGAAGAAATAACTGGCGGGGAGGAAATGATTTTTACAACCAACAACAGAGGCAACAACCACCATTCGAACGCCAGCAACAACCTTATAATCAACATAAACAGGCACCACCAGGATTTAACCCACAACACACCCAAGAAAAGAAGCCAAGCTTAGAAGACATATTGGGCAAATTTATGGAAGGATCAGAAAAGAGACACTCAGCAACCGAAGTTCAACTGAGAAATCAAGCAGCCTCCATTCAAAACATCGAAAACCAAATTGGCCAAATATCTAAAGTTTTGCAGGAAAGATTACCAGGAACGCTTCCCACAAACACCGAGCCGAACCCACGAGCCCAAGCAAAAGCAATAACTACCAGAAGTGGTAAAATCATCCCACCAGCAGTCATGGAACCCGAAATTAATTCAACCCCTGAATCAAAAATAGGTACAGCGGAGAATGAGCATACAAAGGGTGAAGGAACAAAAGAAACATCCTCACCAGAGCCACATCAACCGACCATTCCATTTCCTCAACGGTTGAAGAAAGAGAAAGAAGACAAAGAATTCAAGAAATTCCTTGAACACCTAAAGCAGCTCAGCATCAACATTCCTTTCGTTGATGCAATCACACAAATGCCAAAATACGCCAAATTCCTCAAGGACCTTCTCACTAACCGCAAGAAAATGGAAGAAGTGTCATTGGTCACATTAAGTGAAAAATGCTACGCTATGATGATGAAAAACTTACCAGAGAAAGTGGGAGATCCAGGCGGTTTACATCTTCCTTGCACATTTGGAAACCATGCTAGTAGCTATGGTTTAGCAGACTTAGGCGCTAGTATAAATTTAATGCCATATTCATTCTATAAGAAACTGAATTTACCAGAACCAAAACCCGTTCGAATGGCAATTAATCTTGCTAATAAGGCGGTAACTTATCCTAGAGGAATTGTAGAAGATCTTCTTGTAAAAGTTGACAAATTTGTTTTTCCTGTAGATTTTGTCATTTTGGATATGGAGGAAGATGATGAAGTCCCCATTCTTCTCGGAAGACCCTTTTTAGCAACAGCAAGAGCTTTAATAGACGTCCATGACACAAAACTAACCATTCGGGTTGGCACTGACGCTATCACCTTTGGCATGGACCACATGATCAAACACTCAACGATGAGTGATGACACAGTCTTCCATAGCGACACTTTCGATTTACTATTGGAAGAAGAAGCCAGAGCCATACAAGAAGATAACCATAGTCACGAAATGCAACTTGCTGAGAAGTCATTCGACCCTGAGAAGGATCTGAAGGAGCTAGAAGAACTGTTGAAAGATGAACCACATTTCGCTGAACGGGAAGAAACTGTACTTCCAAAACAAAAATCGCCAAAGAACCAGAGCATCCCAGAATTGAAAATACTTCCAAACCATTTGGAGTATGCATTTTTGTCTGATACTAAAGAATACCCTGTTGTTATTTCAGCTGAATTGAGCCAAGAAGAAAGAGAAGAGCTTATGAAAGTTCTCAAGAGAAGGAAAAATGCCATCGCATGGAGCATCTCAGATATCAAGGGAATAAGTCCAACCATTTGTTCTCACAAGATACTGATGGAAGAAGATTCAAAGCCAACAGCCCAACATCAAAGAAGGCTTAACCCCAAGATGCAAGAAGTGGTCGATAAAGAAATCATGAAGCTACTTGATGCCGGTGTCATCTACCCAATCTCTGACAGCAAATGGGTGAGCCCAATCCACGTCGTTCCAAAGAAAGGAGGGATAACCGTCATTACCAACGAGAAGAATGAAGTTATACCTACCAGAACAGTGACAGGATGGCGGGTGTGCATCGATTATCGCAAATTAAACGATGCAACACGAAAAGACCATTTTCCTCTTCCCTTCATGGATCAAATGCTAGAACGATTATCAGGAAAAGCATATTACTGTTTCTTGGATGGTTTTTCAGGTTATTTCCAAATTCCCATTGACCCAGAATATCAAGAAAATACCACGTTCACTTGCCCTCTAGGAATCTTCGCATACCGAAGAATGCCTTTTGGTCTATGCAACGCTCCAGCCACGTTTCAAAGATGCGTCTCAGCAATCTTCCATGACATGATGGAAAACTCAATGGAGGTCTTCATGGACGACTTCTCGCTATTTGGTGACTCATTTACAAACTGTTTGTCTAATCTAGACAAAATGCTTAAACGATGTGAAGAAACCAATCTAGTGCTCAATTGGGAGAAATGCCATTTCATGGTTAAAGAGGGAATAGTATTGGGCCACAAAGTGTCGGGTCGAGGGATTGAAGTCGACATAGCAAAAGTGGAAGTGATTGCTAAACTTCCACCACCGACCAACGTGAAAGGAGTCAGAAGCTTCTTGGGACATGCCGGTTTTTACCGGAGGTTTATAAAAGATTTTTCTAAAATAACAAAACCTTTAACACAACTTTTACAAAATGATGTAAAATTTGATTTTAATGATGAATGTGTTAATGCTTTTGAATTTTTGAAGCTTCAATTAACCACTGCTCCAATCATGATCGGCCCAGACTTGAATCTACCTTTTGAACTGATGACAGACGCAAGTGATATCGCATTGGGAGCCGTCCTAGGCCAAAGAATCGACAAGAAGTTCAAGCCAATTTACTACATCAGCAAAACTCTGAATCCTGCCCAAGAAAACTACACTACCACTGAAAAAGAACTTCTGGCAGTAGTGTATGCTTTTGATAAATTTAGACCTTATCTAATTTTATCAAAAACCATTGTCTATACAGATCACTCAGCAATCAAGTACTTGTTCAACAAGCAAGATGCCAAACCCCGATTAATTCGTTGGGTCTTGCTGTTACAAGAATTTGATATCGAAATTCAAGACAAAAAAGGATCCGAGAATTTGGCAGCATATCATTTGTCAAGGCTGGAAAATCCGGAACAAAAGGCGAGAGAAGAAAAAGGAGTGAACGACTCCTTCCCTGAAGAACATGTAATGTCAGTTCATGTTAATATGGAAACCCCTTGGTATGCAGATATTGTGAACTACCTTGCAGCCAAAGTGCTTGTTGGAGGGCTTACTCATCAACAGAAGAAGAAGTTCTTTGCAGACATCAAGTACTACCTGTGGGATGAGCCATACCTTTTTCGCTCATGTCCGGATAACATCATAAGGAGGTGCGTACACGGGAAGGAAATTCAAGACATACTTAAGCAATGCCATCAAGGACCTACAGGTGGACATCACGGAGCGAATTACACCGCGCGAAAAGTGTTTGAAGCAGGCTTTTATTGGCCCACAATCTTCAAGGACGCAACAACTTTCGTCAAGACATGCGATCCGTGTCAGCGAGCGGGTAATATCTCCTCCAAAAATGAAATGCCATTGCATTCTATTCAGGTATGTGAAATTTTCGATGTATGGGGTATTGACTTTATGGGGCCTTTTCCTAATTCCCAAGGAAACAAATATATATTGGTTGCGGTTGACTACGTATCAAAGTGGGCTGAAGCAAAAGCTTTACCCACAAATGATGCTCGAGGTGTGGTTAAATTTTTGAAAACCATTTTTGCACGTTTCGGTGTCCCTAAAGCTCTTATAAGCGATAGGGGTACTCATTTTTGCAACAAACAAATGGAAAATGCTTTAAATAAGTATGGGGTGACCCATCGAATATCCACACCTTATCACCCGCAATCAAGTGGTCAAACGGAGATCACAAACAGGGCTTTAAAACGAATTTTGGAAAGATCCGTGGGAATTAGTCGAAAAGATTGGTCCGAAAAGCTTGATGATGCACTTTGGGCTTTTCGAACCGCTTTTAAAACACCTATTGGCACTACCCCCTACAAATTGGTGTATGGAAAAGCGTGTCACCTCCCAGTAGAGGTTGAACACAAGGCATTCTGGGCCTTGAAATCGTGTAACATGGATTTTAATCTTGTCAGTACTAACCGTTTGTGTCAATTAAATGAGCTGAATGAACTACGAAATGACGCATACGAAAATTCAACGATTTACAAAGACAAGATCAAAAGGTGGCACGACTCTAGGTTAAAAGGAAACAAAGATTTCCAACTAGGGGAAAAAGTCTTACTTTACAATTCACGCTTAAGACTTTTTCCTGGAAAGCTGAGGACAAGATGGTATGGTCCGTTCACAATCAAAGAAGTGTATCCACACGGGGCTGTGGATCTTTTTAAGGAAGGAGGAGAGACTTTCAAAGTGAACGGACACAGACTTAAGCGGTATGAGGAAAGCGTTCACATCGAGAACGAACGCGAAGACATCCCACTCCAAACAGTAGAACCTTAGAGTGGAATGGAGTCCAGCTAAAAAGACTCCAAATCTATGAAAAAGAAGCGCTTCCGGGAGGCAACCCGAGTTTGTGATTGGTATGTGCTATTTGTTATTTTTCCTTTGGTTTTATTTGATTTTTATAAAAAAAAAAATAGAAAATTATAACATATAAAAAATATATATATATATATTGTGGTAATAGAAATAAACAAAACATATAAATTAAATACAAGAAAAGAAATTAGAGGGCAAAAATTTATAAGCTTCAAAGAGTGCAAAGCAGGCGCAGGGCGCACCCCGCCCATTCAGAGGGCGCACCGCGCCGGTTCGCAAATACAAAAGACAGGTAAGCTGTAAAAATTCATTCTTCACACTTCCTTTCTTCTCTAGCGCGACCCGCCGACAGGAGCCCGAGCCAAAACCTCCAAAACTCGATTTTTGCTTCTATTTTCTTGGTTAATCTTCATATATGGGTATGTTTTCTTTAATTCTTTCCTTTCCTTGTGCATTATTCTTAGATTTCTTGCTAGATTACATTGTTTTTATTTCAAATGGATTGAAATTCTTCCAAAATGAGTTCTAGACTTGAAAATTCGTGTTCCTTGATTATAGTCTAAATTAGGTGTTGTTTTGATAGGGTTATTGATGCATATGACTAATAGATTACATTACAAACTTCAATTGCACAACAAAAACATCAAATTTCACACAAATTTGACAAATTGGGGAAGAACAAACCCTAGAAATTAGATTGTTGATTTTCGATGTAATTGATGTTTGTTTTGTGATATTTGTGGTCTATTGTATCAATTATCATAATGCATACACGAATATTGGCTGGATTTGAGCAAAAACAAGGATTGCAAACAGATTGTGTAGGCAGAACCCGAGCAGCCGCAGGGCGCACCCCGCCTGTCCCATGGGCGCAGCGCGCCTGCCTCCTGCCAGGCCAATTTTGCTTATTTTTTCTTGCTTGTTTGGCTTATTGCTTGAATTCTTATTGCAGGAACTAAATTCAAAACCTCAAAAACAAGTCACCCATACTTAAGATTTGGAAATACAGATGAAGACCGGGATGCAAAACATGTCTTGGCTAGTTTGATAAAGAAGGATATGAATGTTGCTCCAGCAGTGGATTGGGACAAGCTGGATGCAATTGGAATATCAGACAAACTGGCACCTTACCTCATCCGCCAATTCGAAGATCCATTATTTGGGGTAGTGACGGACGAGGCTTGGAACAACATCTTCCGGATAAACGAAAATGTGTATATGGAGCTAACGCTAGAGTTTCTTTCTACTTTCAAATATGAGAAAGAAACTGATGAAGATATTCGTTTCCGATTGATGGGAACTTGGCATGATGTGTCTCTTGCCCGGTTCGCATACCTCCTTGGCCTCTATCCCGAGGAGCTCGCTTTTCATCCATACTTCCCAAATTATCTTTCAACTTACGACAGGGGCGATTTCAGCGAAGGGAGATGCAGTATGTTCTTTCAAGAAATAGCAAACGTCAACAATACAATACCGCGAGATAATAAAGCTTCCCAAATACAAAATCCTATCCACAGAATGCTCCACCGTCTCCTCGCGTTTACCGTGAACCAATCATACGGGCTTGACAAATGCCCGTACCTAGATTTGCCGGCACTTTGGGGAGCAATTAACCCCGAAGTGAAATTCCATCTCCCACACGCGATTGCAGTTTTTTTTAGGGAGCGAGCAAAAGGGCAAAACACGCTTAGCCCGATTTGCGGTGGCAACATGATTACACGGATCGCAAAAAGATTGGGCGATTTTTCCTCCATAAACATGCTCACGGTCAAAACCGAGCACCCGAAAATCCTCTCCGAATCACATTTTAAAACTATGATTCGGAGGGTGGCGCCGAACACGTTCGATTTCATCGGTAGTACTTCCACCACTCCGCCACCGGGATTTGGGACAGAAGAAGCACAGCCCTCTGCTTCTAGACAGAGCAGACGCCGCCAGCACGAGCACGAGCAGCAAGGACCAGAACAAGAGGTAAACTTAAATTTCCTCTATAACCAAATGGTCCAGATGGATTTAAACAGGCGGGAGGAAATGCGCCAAATGGATCTGCGTCGCCAGCAAGAGGCGAATGCCATGGGACACTACCTGGATGATACACATCAGTTCATGGGACACATGTATCAGTAGGCAGGATGGCAGCTGCCCCCGCAGTATCCCTATCCGACATGGGATCAGAGGATGGGAGGAGCAGGTCAGTCTAGCGGGGCTCATGGCGATCCATCAGGAGGAGACTATCAGCAGCAGGGGCATGGATTTGATGAATCAGAAGATTTGGATTGAAATTAATGGTATTGTTTGACATATATTTTATTTTGGGTGATTTCAAAAACAAAAACAAAAAAAAATATGATTTGGATTTTTATCTTAATTTTTAGTGTGTTTTTACTCTGTGGTGTGTTTTATTATTTGTGTGTTTATCTAACCGTTTTGTTTGAGATTTTGCGTGCTTTATTTGATGATTGTGCAGAATAACTGACTTTTGTTTCAGTCCTTTTATTAAATAAAAATAAAAATATAATAAGATCGCACTGAAACGATGACATTTCACGATCCATTCCGAGAGCTCCAAGTTCAGCATCTGAAATCACCTGTACAATACCTCAGGGGAGTCGGTTCCAATACTCCTTTTTCATATGCTTATTTTATAAATATTTATACAACGGGGACGTTGTATTGTTCAAGTATGGGGTAGGGATTGCAGTACTTACATTTGTATTTTATTTGTTTTTGAGCATTTATAGGGTAATTTCGGGTAAAATTTTGAAAAATTTATAAATCAGATACCATTGTGCCAAGTCATAAAGATTGAATCATATGATTGGTCCCGGGTTTTGTTTGAAATTCTTTATACTGAACAAACAGATCACACTTTGAGCCTAACGAACCACTTTGAAACTACTTGTTTGGAAGACAGATGCAGGTGCTTAATGAATTAAGATACGTTTAGAGGAGGTTGATTGGGATGATGTGTACACACAAATAATAAGCCTTGCATATTATTTATCAGAAAATTCGCATCTTGGCTTCTGAAAGGATTAACCCTTTGTACTCCCAAGTCTCAAACAACCTTAGATTGCCACTTTCTCATCACTATTTTTGATTCATCGCATGGATTCCTGATGAAACTTGAAGACGATCCCCTATTATACATCATTGGGATCAAGTCATAAAATTGATCGATAATACCAGCTTGATCACAATCTACTTCCACGCATCTAAGAAAATTCTTAGAAGCCAAGTTCTTGAAAAAAAAGAGAAAAAGTCAAAGAGATCCAACGATTAATTAAAGACTTCAAAGAAAATGAAGAGCAAATAGACGAAAACATCAAGAAGTCTACAAAAATTAGAGACTTAACCCGAGCTAAAAATTGAAGATATAGAGTACATTGGCCTGTCGAGATCGAAGATTGAAGTTTTATGATTGGTGATGAGAAAAAGGAAATGAAAGGTTTGAGACGGTAAACAGTAAAGGACAGTACAAGGGTGAAACTTTCAAAACCGGATGTTTGCCCAGAGGAAATTTAAAATCCCAATTTCAATAGGATAAAAGCCTCATAAAAGGTAGATGAAAAGTACCCCCATTGGGTACATCCTCTGTTTCATTTGTCTGATACACACTCCTAATCACCAAATCTTGACGAGTCTATTCGTCCTTCAAGTAGCCAAAGAAAGTGGTTCACAAAGCTAAAAGTGGGTAACGTTTGTTCAATATATAGGGTATTTACAAAACTGATTCTGACCATGTTGACTGACATTGACCTTTTTCTATGGTGTCTGTATTTGTTCATTTGGATTGATTTTTAACCTAAAAATTATTCTAAGAATTGCTTGAGGACAAGCAAAGTTCAAGTATGGGGTATTTTGATATCGCGTAAATTATACATATTTTTCGGACGATATCAGTGTCATTTTAGTTTAGTTTCATACATTTTATGAACTAAAGATACCTAATATGCTTAAAATACATTTTGTAGCTAAAAGACACGTATGGAGCAAAAGATCGGATTCTACAAGAGATTTGAGCGTTAAACGAAACAAAGTGACATTCTGATTTCAGCAGGGGCGCACCCCGCCCAGACCAAGGGCGCACTGCGCCTACTATGATGCCAGTGTTCGACAAGCTGGTCCACTTGAGATTAAAATAATGAAGCGTGGGTTGATCTAATGATTCAACCGGGTTGCCTAACATGTGCAAGGGCGCACCCCGCCTTACCTTTGGGCGCGCCGCGCCCCAGATCCAATCTGAAAAGCGAACAACCACGTGGCCCTTTCCAGCGATAAAGGCTGCCAGATCTCGTCCACTAAGGCGCACCCCGCCCTCATCCAGGCGCACCGCGCCCTTAGACTCCGCCTGCTATAAATAGAAGGCCATTGACGACCATTTGATGGACCATTGTTAGAATCCAAGAGAGAAATCAGATATTTGACATTTTAGAACTATTATATTTCGTATATTTCAACATTTCATGTGCGATAAATGTATTTGAGAGTTATTTACATTACAAGAAGGAGCTAGGATCTTCATTTGTTGCAAGGATTCATCGATTTTAACCGATTGGTATCTTTTATCATGTATTCTTCATATTGTTGTTGTATATTTGATGCCATGCTAGGCTAGATTCCCTGTAGCTTTTGCCTAGGTGATGTTGATTCATTAATATAAATTTGTGTTGATCTAGTTCTTGATTCGAGTTAAATATCGGTTAGGATATATAATTTGCATGCTATACATATTGAATGTGATTAAAGTTTATAATCTTGATAGCCATCTTCATATGATTAAAGTTTATTGACCATTTAAACGTATTGATCATATGAACCATTTTGATGTGTAATTGACAATTATATATCATTGGACTAGTTATTGACCATTTAACTCGGGAGGTTATTTTAGCTATAAACTTGATTAGTGAAATAAAACTTATATCATATTTAGTTACAACTCATGACCATTGATTGTATGATCATATCACTATGACCATTAGGGTATGGCCTATGTTTGCATGCTAGATTATATTAATTATTCGTGATTATAAGTTAGTTAGTTGCATGACCATTGTGCTATATTAACTTAGAAATTATAGAATTGGTGACTTGACCATATGATCCTACCACTTAATGCTACCTATTTTAACTCATTGCACATAATCAAAACTAGTCAACCTAGATTTATATGAATCAACAAATCCTAGGCGAAAGCTTCCCTTGTTATAATTTGATCATATTATCTCTTGATTGTTGTGTCGTTACGATAATTGTTATTTATTATTTCGCCTATTTTACAAGCATCCAAAACTTAGTTTTACGAGTTTTTACTAAAACTCGCCTTTAAACTGTTTGATTGATAATTTAAGACTTTAAGTTAATTAATAATTCCCTGTGGAAAATTCGATCCCTTTTACTTGCCTAAACTATACTATTAAATGACCGAGTAATACTTGCTCGTAAGTCTAATAGTCATATAATTAGGTAGATAAATTGATTTAAGACTTTGTAAACATTACAACTACAAGTGAGTTGTTTTGAAGACAACAATTAACAATCCCATTATCCTTGCAAAATTCAAAGAAGGGCCCGGGTACTTGACCAATATCTGTATGCCTGCCATAATATTCACCACCCCCATCCGATCTCACTACTTTTATTTTTCGGTCGAGTTGATTTTCAACTTCAGCCTTAAAAGTTTTGAACATTTCTAGAGATTCAGATTTTTCATTTATCAAGTAGATATACATGTAACGAGAGTGATCATCGATGAAAGTAATAAATGATTTATGTCCACTTATGCCAGCAGGAAAAGGTCCACAAATGTCTGTATGAATCAGTTCAAGTAAACTTGAACTTCTTGTAGACCCTTTCTTATTTCCCTTAGTCATTTTCCCTTTCATACACTTAACACATTTATCAAAATCTGAGAAGTTAAGATTTGGTAATACTTCATCTTTCACGAGTCTCAGCATTCTGTCTCGTGAAATATGGCCTAAGCGTTGATGCCACAACATGGATGAAGTTTTGACTTCTCTTTTTCTTTTACTTAAGTTCTCGTCAATATTAAACGATACTAAAGATTCCATAAAGTGGTTGTCCAAACGCAATCTATAGAGATTTCCGTCCAGACAACCATGGCCAACAATTTGGGAACCGGAACTAATAATAACATCTTTGTATCTAAAAGTAAGAGTAAACCCTTCTTTTGCCAACATAGACACTGATATTAAGTTTCGGGTAATACCCGGTACATAAAGAGTATTATTAAGACTTAAACTAAAACCACTCTCCAAAAGTAAAGGAAGCGATCCAACAGCTTCCACGTTTAAGTCTTCTCCATTCCCAACTTTAATTGTTCTTTGCCTTCTTTCCAGCTTCTGGATTGTATGGAATCCCTGCAATGAGTTAGATACGTGTACCATGGAACCAGAGTCAATCCACCATGAATTAAAGGTTACAGTTATATTCAGTGACTCATAAATCATAAAAGCATCAATGTTACCTTGCTTAGCTAACCACTCCTTAAACTTGGGACAATCTCGCTGAGTGTGTCCCTTCTTATGACAGAATTTGCAACGGGGCTTGAAGTCAAATTTACGGTCACTTGTACTTGCTTTATGGACCTTGCTCGAACCTCCTTTTTCAGTGACATGAGTTTTTCCTTTCTTCTTATCGAAGTTTTTGGTTGTAGTGACATAGGCGACATCAGGCTTCTCAACTTTGAGTCGCTCTTCCTCTTGAACACACATGGCTATTAATTCACTCATCTTCCATTTTTCCTTTTGAGTGTTATAGTTGATCTTGAAAGGTCCAAACTATGTAGGGAAAGACGTCATAATGAAGTGGACCAAGAAGCCCTCGCTAATCTCCATGTCCATGCCCTTTAGTTTATTCGCCATGTCGCTCATCATCATGATATGATCACGTACACCACTCACACCATCATACTTAGTTGTCAACATCTTTAATATTAAAGTACTCGCATGAGCCTTAGAGGTGCCTTTGAATTATTCCTCCACAGATTCCAGGTAAGTCTTTGCATTTTCAGAGTCAGGAATGGCTCCGCGAATGGCCATTGAAATGGAGTTCCTTATGATCATAAGTGACATGCGGTTTGACCTTTCCCATTTATCATAAAAAAAAAATTTTCCAGTAGTGCTCTTTTCATTAAGAGCTTCAGGAGGGTCAAAACGCAAAGCATGATCGAGTTCCATTACTCCTAGTGCCAATTTTAGAGAATCTCTCCATGTCGGAAAGTTAGTGCCAGTCAATGTTTCGGTCACGTGACCTGGGGAGATAGTAGATGCTGAAAAAAGAAATTATTGTTTAATGTATGCGAAGAAGGTAATAAAGTGATTTCAAGGGATAACAACACAATCATGTCAGTATACCTATTATTAACACCAAAATAATAGGTCGAATAGACACCTTTACCCAGTTATTAGTTTTGCTTTGGCTAGACCAATAATTGAACAATATGATGTCCTTAATTTTCATACTACGCTACATAAACATTGCAATCACCTTTGGGCAGAATGCAACATTTATGCATATTATGCTTGAAAATTCACTAATTGAGTCATCGTTTAATTAGCCTTTGGGATCCTTAAAAAACAACTCAAATAGTTTCTTAATGTGGTGTTTAATGAACTAAAATGCCAAACTTAAGCAACCTTTCTTTGGTCCGGTGACTTAAATCCAACATAAAAGTTACCACTTATCAATTGCATTTGGAAATTATCAAATTTACAAATAATGAACTAATGCGATAAAAGATGTAAAAACCGTAAGTAAAATTTCATAGATCAATTTAATGACCCTTTTTTTTTGTTTCTTACAGTGGAAAACAGTGATGTTAATTTGCAGTTTTAATGATAAATTAGATGTAAACAAATAAGATATCCAATTTATGAGTAACAAAATAATACTCATTTAAAAGGAAAAGTTTGGGAACAGAACAGAATAATGATAATAATAATGAAGCCTTTAGCTTTATGTCAAATAAGCAATTGTGGAAAAAGTCACAGAACGATTAACTCATAATAAAAAAACATTTTCATTGACATATCCAATAACCATTATAATATAATTCAATGCTTATGAAACGTCACATATTAAAGCATAAATTTAGACCTTCTACTTTACAGAGACACATGTATTATGAACAAAATTAAAATGGACAAAAGGGTACAAAATTCGATAAGCATATAGACCCATACAACAAAGTTTCAATCAAGTGTATTTTCTTTTGATGAGGCATCTCATCAAAGTTCATGGGCATATTCACTGTGATGTTTCAATAAAAAAAAACACAGCGAAATATATAAACACAACGAAATATATAAACCAGAGGAAAACAATATATTACATACAAAATATTGATTTTTAGATCCCCAATATAGTTAATATAAAACAATTTCAAATGAATTAGACCATGAAGGCGCTGTTCATTATGCGCATAAAGTTGAGTTTCATGCTCACCATGGAATTTCCACACTTGATATAAAAAAAACCATTTACTATAAAATTTCCTTTTGTATGGTAATACAAAATGAAGAGAAACAAATTTGTGTCCAACCAAAACGTATAAAAAAAGTGACAGCATATGGTTTTCTTTATGATTAAATAATTGGCTTTATCTATTTCCACTACAAATAAGAATGAAAAAAAAAACTCATCCAACTTGTGGTCAACAGTTCATATCTCGAAAACAACATTTGGAAGACAAAATTCCATGCCTTATCCCTTGGTCATTGACCAACAATGAAAAAGTCGGAGAAATTTAACCGGCTTACGAACCAGCGATTCACGCACAGGACAAAAAAAAGGGACTGCCATGACAGCAATGCTTATATGGGAAAAAAAACAACAGAAGATTATCAAGTAAGCGATGAATTATTTTACATCTTTCAATTCAGATTGCATCAAGAATCAAAACCCCAAATGACATTTAATTAAACTTAATTCACATTATGACATGATCAATTTTAGGGTTCGCATCTTAACATGAAATTCAAAACGACAATTGGGGCTTCAGAAAGCCAAATCAGACCTATATGCTCTGATACCAGATGTGGATTTATTATGTAGGTATCAAGATCAATTTAACACATACATGATCGAGGATCGAATCAAGAAGGAGTTATACTTACTTGGTAACGTCAAGTTCTTTGAGGATGATGCCATCGGTGGATTCTCTCTTCTTCCCGTAATGGTGTATAATGAATAGTATGATGGATGGACTTATCTCAATGATACTCATGCTAATGGTGTTTTATAGAGTGCTCTTGAAACGTAAACAAGGCCTTTGAGTATCCTTTTGATCATTCATTTGACTGATTAAGTTCTTTCATTACACCTTAAGGGAAAGAGAATTAGAACCACACATAAGTAGTCCCTCAAGTTAATTACATATGTCATATCCATCATATTACATACTTTTAAGTCGAGGGACTAAATTGTCATTACGGCAAATGTTGTGGTACAAAATATAATAGCACCCAACATATAATAAATGACACAATATAGTCCTAAGGTCACATTTATGTGTTATTTTCCAACATTTAAAGTAATTAGAGGATCTAATTGTGCTCGTATTAATTATACATGGATTGAAGCCTCACAACTCCATAGTTGAACTTGGAACCATGTATTGAGGGATGGAATCATGGATTGAAATTGGAGATAGGTTTATTAGGTGCTTAATTCATATTTATAAATGTCATAAATCTAATTTACAAGCTTTTTTATTCATGTGTGATGAGGATATAAGTTTGATATGAAAATTTTACTTCATATTGACGGTCAAGTAACATTTATTGTTTCTAAACAAATGTTTAGAGTTTTAAAATCATTAAACCATCACATGTGAATCATATATCTTGTATGATGAAGTTTCTAAGTTTATTATATATTTATTTATAGATTCACATCATCATCAACCCAAATCATGAATGAAAACTCAAACTTGCAAGCATTTTCAAGTTTTAAGGCATAAAATAAGTTTCCAGAATGATCATTTTGAATCATAATATATGGTTTTAATGATAATATGAGAGCGTTAAAACATATTGAATTAATTTTAGACAGCATAACAATCATTAAAATGGTGTTTGGAGAATTAAAATCGGATAAGTATGATGTTGTTTTTGGCACTAAAAGATTAACTACATTCACATGGGTTGTGTAGATTGACACAGGTCGTGTACTAACCTACTTAGAACTATAAAATGTTCATAATTTGATAGTGCTTCCCATTATCACATAGGGTCATATTTTGAAGAATTAAGGGTTTAGATAAGTTAATTGAGTGCATAACTTAGTGAGTCTTGTTAAGTGATAATTATATGTATTGTTATGATCAATTAGCTATTTGATACTACTCATATATCTTATAAGAACTTATTGTATGATATTCTGGACTTGAAGTGTTCATAAAGTCTTCCTAGACATGTGGGAGTTTGTTGGATGTTAAGCTACACAACTTGAGGTGAGTTATACGAAGAGTGCATGCCAATATATTGTATGTAAATTTTTTTGGGCTTTGATTTCATTTTTTAGGTATATATGTTATGAAATAAATATGATGTGCTTGCAAAATTGACATTATTGTGCTTACATTAAAACTCAATTTATTATGAAATAAGATCCTTTCACTTTGACCACTATGGCGAATTTGAAAAGCGCAAATTTCATTCCCTATTTGACCAAAAAGGAATTGTGTTTCGTGTCTATTTCCCTCACACTTCCTAACAAAATAGGTAGTCTAAAGGGATGATTCACACACTAAATAACATTAGTTGTGGCATTTTGTTCCAAGACAACCTTCCGCTTACATATTGGGTGGAAGCTCTCCACATGGCATGGCATGTCACTTACTAAAACTCATCCCATCCACATCAATCCAAAACTAAATTCCATTCTCCAAACTCTTCAACAAACGGCCAATTTCTGCCACTTTCATGCCTTCAGGTGTCCTTGCTAGCCTCACATTCCCACACTTCATAAACTAGCTTCCCGCTCCACCCCTTATTTCTTTTTAGGATACCCATCTAATAATTGTGGGTTTCGATGTTTCTACATTTCCACTCACAAAATCACAATTTTTTACACATTGTCTTCAACAAGTCCACCTTCCCATTTCGCTCTCTATCACCTATTGTGTCTCTCTTATTCATTTCTCAATGAACATCTTGACCTGTCTCAACTAACTCGTGAGTTCATGTAATCCGTAACTCACCCACCCACCTTGCCATACCGCCTCCTAGTATTAACACCATCAATATTCCCTCCATATTCGTTCCCGCTACCAACCCCATTCACCTTCCTAACCATGTTAATTAGCCCCCTCTCAGAAATTAGCTTGCACTTAGCCATCAACTGGCATTGATCAGTCACTCTTCCAACGTCGAGACGACTCCTCATGGCCCACATCCACCCATATCTTCACACGTAATGGTCATCAGACACAACATGGCATCACCAAACATATAACCACCTTTACCTACATACCACTGCTGAATCCCCCACGCCTCTATCCCACCTAAATACCCTTCGTGATCCTAATTAGATCATTACCATGAATGAAAAGTTTGACACTTTCATAGCTAATAGGACTTTCCATTCTTGTTTCCATGTCTCATTGGGTGGACATCATACAGTCTATTGTTGGATTAGGTGTCTAAGCCATGACTTTATATTTATATTTATCTTGTTAATTGAAGCAAAGTCCATTTGGGTTGCCCTCATAGCTGGAGGTTAGGATAGAGTTCAGTAGAGTAAAAGGTTGATTTATTAATTATTTAATAAAAATAGAATTAATTAAATGGTTTATTAATATATTTAAGTGTTAATATATTAATTAGAAACTATAATAATTAGTTGAGATTTAATCTAGAATTAATTGGATTTAATTTAGTGATTAAATAAATTAATTAATAGTGTAGGGACTGGTTTGTATTAATTCAATAGTTGAATAATCTGGCAAATCAGTGGAAGAGCCTAAGTTGGCGAAATTATGAGTGGGTACACTCATATTTCGAAACCCTAATTAGGGTTAAGGAAAGCCTTGTCCAAATGGTTAACAGGCTTGCCCATTTGGAGGCTCCTTAGGGTTTCAGCTGTAACCCTTGGAGGCTATAAAAGGAGGCACCTGGCCACCCTAAAGCATGCGCCACTTTTGAACCAGAATTACTCTGCGGGAATGTCTTCTCCATTGCTTGGGTGTGACTTCATTTGAGGCAGGATCTCTTTGCTGCTAGCTTCAAGAACAAGATCAAAATGTTGGTTATTCTTCATTTGATTTTTAGAAATAATTGTTGGCTTTAGGATTTTAGTTTATTATCTTCATAGAAGAAAACATAGATCTTTCTAGGGTTGCATGTGAACCATAAGAAATTATTTGTTCATTGTTTGCTAGAAAACCCTTTAGTGGTATCAGAGCTTAGGCTTGTTTTCTTATGATTTGATATAAACTGCTTGAATGATTATTGCCTTGAGTGTTTTTGTGAAAAACTCTCTTGGAATGGCCTAAATTTCGTGGCCTAGGCTAGGGTTTCCCAACCCTAGCCGCCACCCCTTGGATCCCCCCTTAATTGCTTGATTTGCTGCCTTAAATAGTTGGTTGTTATTTTTGGTAACCGTATCTTATAAATAACTAGAACCCTTATTTGTTGGCTTGCTATTTTCGAACCATAGGGGCCTTAAATAGATAAAATTAATTTGATTAATTTATAATATCTATCTTAGATTTAATTAGTTTAATTAATTGTTAATTAAAAGATCAATTAAATCAGCTTAAAGAATTAATTTAAATTTTCAAAAAATAGATAATAATTTGCGAAAATTATGATTAAATTAATTCTAAAATATTTTAATAAGATTAAAATATTTCTTATATATTTATGATTAAAAGTTAATATTTATATATAAGAAAATTGGTTAGTCTTACCGTTAGTAGGTCTCATTCACAAAACTGTCCTAAAAAGAGGGTATAAGGCGACTGCCTATAAAATGGCTGTCTAATGGGTATCTACTATTACCCACCGCTCTCCTGGTCAGTCGAGTGTCGTTACCCAAACGGGTTTGATAGAACCGCTAAGCCTCTTAAAAGTATAATGCTATAATTGAAAGTACTAGAACCTTAAACAAAACACAATCTAGTTACTTTAGGATAAAAATGTGAATTGGTGCTAATCCATGGAATTGCACATTGCACTTTGTGGAACGTTGGTGGAGCGTGTGTGGTTTACCGGCACGCCAACTGGGGTCCGCAAATAGTTGCAATGGGTTTCTCGATTTTGTCATTTTTAACGAAGTGTGTGTGGTTAACAGGCACGTTAATTAGAGATGACAATTGACTTCGAGAGTACCGAGCAAATTTGCATGGTTATTCACACCCGGTTTGTGATCCTCGGCATCCCAGTCACAAACAGTGGGGCACATCCGAGACTAAACATGCCATTGAATAGTTCAATGTGTCTCAACAGATCTAGGAATTTCATAAGATGAAATTGATAAGTGTATTATCTACCTTAATGACCATTATGTTGTGATTACGGCATCCCTCTTCACACCATAGTTGGGGTATTTTGGGTCCTAGCCTTAATAAATAATATATTGGGTAATTAATTAAAAGGATTAATTAAACTAATAAAATTCAGTTTATTATAGATGTCTGAATCAAGTGTCTATTCTCCTCCCTCTCCTCCTTCACCTATTTCTGAGAGCATCAGAAAGCACCTGCTAAATATGGAAATGCTGACTGGCCTTAACTGTAAGGAATGGGTTCGCAATTAGAGAATGGTTCTCGTCATTGCGGGCAAGCTTCATATCACCGAGTATCCGATCCCGGTTCCACCGGAACAAGTCATCATAAATAGCCTTTATGATAAGCATAACTTGTTAGTTGATGAATCCGAAAAGATTCGTGACCTCATGCTGTTGACCATTGACCCCGAGTTCCGCAAGGATTTTGAATCCTTGGGGCCATATGAGTTAATGCAATCGGTTGAGGAAAGGTTCTGAAAACCTGTTGAAGAGGAACGAGCTAGGATCTTCAAAAGACTTGCAGAGTGTAAGTTAAAAGAAGGAAGTAGCATCAATTTGCATGTTCTTCAGATTGAAGCATACATAGGCGAATTGTACAAACTTGGTTATTCCATGAGTCAGGAGTCGAGTGTTAACACTCTACTCGCTTCACTGATCAGTAAGTACGATCTGTTCATTCAGACGTATAGAAAGGAAGACCAGAAAAAGACCTTAATGGAAATGCGTCCACTGTTGACTTTATTCGAGTCACTCTTGGATAGGAATAGCTCTAATGGTTCAGCTACTTCTGGATTAAGTCCAGTGGGAAGATGCATCAAGAAACGATCCAGATCGTCTGGATATGTCTTAAGCTGGGAATCCACAGAATCGGATACAGTCGCGGAAAGATTGGAAGACGCTCCAAAGTCAAAATCTTTTGAAAGCTCAGGTATATCTAAAAAACCTCAAAACTCCTGTTCCATAATTCCTTGATGCATAATGTGATAGTCACATTTTGGTTTGTATGCAGGGAATCAGTAAGGTACGGGACTCTGGCGCATAGGAGCACATTTGGATTGGATTTCCGGCTCATGCAGCTTTGAAGTTTAGTTAGATATTGAAATATTGTTATTAGCTTTTAGATGCGTGTGACATTTTCTATCATATAGTACATTGTTCAAGGATTTTGTTTTTTTTAATAAAATTGTCGTTTAATTTCTTTTAACATCTGTTGTTTGAAATTATCCTTGAAATGTTGTATGATTCTGTTGAATGCATTATTGATGATAACTTGAATATTGAATGCATCCAAAGTGTTTGGATCTTAGGAATTGTGTCCCTTATGATTGTTAAGATGTATATTATAAGAATCAATTCAACCAAATGTCCAGTTGGACAGGACCTTGGAATCACTTGACTTAGAGTCACTTGATGAGTTGAGTTCTTAATGTGTTAAGAAATAAATCAACCAAAGATCCAGTTGGACAGGACTTTGGAATCATTTGACTTAAAGTCAAATGATGATTAAGTTCTTTATTAAGCACATATGGCAAGAAATGAATCAACCAAAGATCCAGTTGGACAGGACTTTGGAATCATTTGACTTAGAGTCAAATGATGATTAAGTTCTTTATTAAGCGCATATGGCAATAAATGAATCACCCAAAGATCTAGAGGATAGGATTTTGGAATCAGTTGACTTAGAGTCAACTGAAGATTGCAAGTCTTGAACAGAATTAACAAAGTCATAAGTTTACATAGAGATGTAAAAGAGATTGAGATTAGGAGCAACGAACACATCAGTTGCTGTGTATTGCTCGAATCTTCAAATTGAACACAATTGTTTGTACTTCACGATATTTGTCATTCGGTATGACGAATATGACTTCGCTTATCAGAATAAGAGATTGGATTAAAACCTTGAACAGTTCAAGGACTTCAAAGGAAGTGCAAGACCCACAGAACCTGAGTGACAACATAAACTGGGAAAATGTTTCACAGTTTATTTCCTTCCAAGAACATTTATAGTTATAATGTGCCTTAGGGAAGATGTTGGAGCATTGGTCGAAACAGTTCGATCCTCGATGTATGAGATACATTGCCAATTAGTTTCCAATAAATTGAATACTATACCAGTCAGACCATATAAACCATATTCCAACCACATCCTTCGACTAAGTAGGTTTTGCAGACACTATCGGAAATGTAAAGTTGGGATTGTCCCACTTGTACATTAAAGGTCCAGGGTCTTGTAGTGTTCGTCCGAACCTCATGACTAGCCTGAACCTAATCAGAAATGTCGTTTCACTGGCTATCCTGCTGTACCTGGAAGAGAAAGAGCTCTTTTAGAAAGAACTCAGTTTCTAAGGAAACAGTGGGAGTTTGGGACAGTCCTGAATGAGTTCAGGATTAGCCAAGTGAAATAACCTTTAGTCATCACTAGGCTTAGAGCAGAAATCAGATTTTTGTTTTAAAATTCTGACATTATCTTCTCTTGACCAGTAGTACTGATCACCATCATAAGTAGTTATGATCAGGGTGACATACCGATTAGTGGTAAAACACTATAGTTGGTACGAATTTTCAATCCGACTACTTGGAAGCATTGGTGAGCCCGGTTGCTGCCAATTAAGAGAACTTTAGGACGAGATACAGTCTATGTGACAGTTTGGTTGATTTTACAACAGGTCGTAAAACCAGTGGGAGTAATCATCAAAAGAAACCAACATGGACAGAAACGTACCTCCAGAACATCTGGTTGAGTGAGACGATACTCAGAGTCAAGAAATTGACTCCGAGAGAAGCACCCTCAATAGAAGATGAAATCTGAAAGGAAACTGCATAATGTAAGTCGTTAGTGGAGCGCGTGTGGATCACCGGCACACTAATGGGGACTCACAAGAGTATGCCAGTATAAAGGTAAGTGGGCCCGGGATTACCCCATGGGCATCTCGCAAGAAAGGATATTCAGATCTCAAAATATGCCAAAGGATTGGATTTTGAGAAAGGGCTGAAAGATATCCATAAAGATGTCAGAAAGGTTTGGATTCTCGAAAATGTGCCATAAGCTCTGGATTTTGTGAATAGTCCATAACCGTGTCAAAGCCTGTGGGAGCGTCGCTATTATCTATCTCCATATGTGTGTTACATAATGCTTCTAGGAAATGTCTTTTTTCATTACAAAGTGTAACGACTTGGTGTTAAGAGACGGATCGCTATGAAAGACTTAATAGAGATACGTCATGCTCAGGTGGTTACAAACGTCTATGAGATAGATCGAAACTCTGCCAAGATGATCTTGATGAGACTCAAGATGCATAGCTCAGGAAAGGAGTTTTCTGTCATTGCAAAGCATGATGATCTGGCATGAGAGGTATGAAAGGTGCAACGTACTCACATAATCCATTGATATATATCAGATAGATGTTGTCATCGGTATAGAACTGGCTATAGTAAGCATGATCTTGATAAGATTCAAGATGCATGAGAAAAAGTCTCCGAAAGGATATAGTTATTAAAAGTCGTGACACAAAGGATTATAAGTAATCCTAAGATTCCAAAAGATTTTGGAATAGGACTGGATCGAATCTAACAAGTTTCTTGGATCGATCAGAAGTGTCATGAACATGTCTTGACGACTTATGACCTGGCTGGGAATACTTAATGGATTTTGTACATACGTGAGAAATCATTGGAAAATGATTAGGGGTGAATGTTGATAACCATTTGAAAAGAGTTTTAAAATAAGGACTTAATGGTTAAAGAATTCCGTTGGCATTCCGATGGAGCGCGTATGGCTCACCGGCACATCGTAACACCTCGAAATAGTCTTAGGGTGCAGTCATGTGGACTAAAGATCCCGAGAACCATGGAAAGTCACAGTACATAGAATGGAGTTGTTAGTGAGAATGACGGTATGACCAAAATTGAAATATCATCGGAAGGATATTCGATCGGATGAAGTGTATCAATATATAACATTTGAATACATAGAAAGAGTAAAAGGTCAAGTAGACATAGATACATAACACGAATTAAATAGTTTAAAAGGAATCTAGAAACCGATAACAGTTTTATGTAAAATCCGACTTGGTGATTACCTCGTGGAAACTTGGTAATTAGGCAAGAGTAGCCACCGGTTGATAGTGCTTTATTTTTACAATAAAACACTATCATTAAAAGACCGTTTTATCACATAAAAACACTCAGAGGCACACGAAAACCGTATTTTTGTGCAACACGAAGAAACACAAGAATTGCCTTAAAACATGCAAAATGCTTCTCTATAACAGATATGGTTCAGACAGACCCGTCTAACCTACCTCGTCTGTAACCAAATAGATCATATTTCATATAAGAATGCATGTTTTCCTAAACATCCAGGCAAAAGCTCACATTCCAACGGCAGCAAATGATGCACACCACAGACTCCCAAAAGTCTGGCGGTGATAATAGATCTACTGTCGGGTCATCACTAGCCCAAGCTAGCCATTTGTTTTCGCATAGAAAATATCTCACAAATCATGGGGAAAGCCTATTATAATATCATTATTTCTCTCAAAAGAATTATGATTAATTTGTCTTCAGTCCCCAGACATCCTCACTAAAATTGCAAGCCAACGAGAGAATATCTCATTTGTTCATACACTGCACATCACGGCCCACTGCTGTGTTGCAGATGCAAATCTGCCAGAACTATGGTAATTACCATAGGAAATCCTGATAAGCTCAACATCAAAACAGGCTTATATTAACAGGTGGCTAAACATGAATTACAATTCATGTTTAACTTGAACAGAGTTCTCCGGAACTGCTGGTGTGAGGAAAACACGAGGGATTTATGTGCTAACTTTAAATGGCTTTATTTCAGGAACAAGAATGAACCAAGACCCAAGAAACTCTAAGAAAACAACCAAACCCGAGGAAGTGATGCTCCGAACCAAAGAGCAAAAATGCGAAAAACTCATAAAAGCTACAGCAATCGCGACATGACAGGAGCTATGGTCGCGACGCAAAGAAGAGCAAAACACAAAGATTTCCCAGCTTCAGCAATCGCGACGCGACGGGAGCAATGGTCGCGACGCGAAGACACCAACGCGACAACACCAACTTTGATCACGAGACTACCAACAAGACGCACTGACCAGACAAGTGGCTGACCAAAAGCAACACACGACGCACCCTCGCGACGCGACGAGAAGATGGTCGCGACGCGAGCACTGTGTTTCAGCAAGTATAAATAGAAGCCTTCTATGCACGGTTTTAGACACCAATTCACGTTTTCAGATACCAATTTACACCAATTCTCATAAGAATACTCCAACACTCTCAATCAGTTGTAATATCTCGAAATCTCTCTTAGTTAGTTGTTTAGAACCAATAGATTCTCCATTTCGGTGGTAATTCTAGTAGTCATTCAAGATAATTCGAAGGGTAAAAGCACCAAGCTACATGCCGAGGAACACCAAGACTATCGCCACGATCATCACTCGAATGGAAGGCTAATCTCTTCAGATTACTTCCGGTAATGTTATCATACCTTTATTGTAACATGTTTTTACTTTGATTCCGACCAAATGTTTTACTATTGTAACTATTAAACTCTCATATCATTAAATGCAACTAGTGAATCATTTGTGTCTACTTCTACTTGTTATCATATTTTCAAGACATAGTATTATCAACTTATTATTCGTGCCTATCTCCTCTAAATAACGAGTTAAGACGAATAATCGCTTAATATACTTTGTTCCCAATTAATATGATTAATAAGTTGTAATGTTACTATTATTTAGATAAAACATAATATTGCCAAACCATTGTTTGTACCTAATCTACTAAATTGTTAGACAAAGACAAACAATTGATTCAACATGTTATGTATTTACCCATTTAATAGCAATTGTTAGTAAACTATAATTATGTCAAAGTAATTATATCGGAATCATTATAGTAAAACATGCGAACCTAATTGTTGATAACTAAACCGGAAGTAATTCTTTCTCTATTTTCAAGTTACTATTTCAATATTTTTACCATCACAATCAATATTTACTTTACAACTCGTTAAAGATTAACCACTAAATCCCTGTGGACTCGACCCCGCTTGCCCTATCTACGTAGTAATAGTGGGTTATAAATTGTTTTTGACGCGTGTGATGATCGCGTTGTCACTGGTCAGATTTTATGTTTCAATTTTGCATGTTTCACTTCCCGAATAATTTGATTATTCAAAAGGCCCACAGTCGCTCATACTTTTCGGGAGTAAGTATAAACGAAGACTGTCGTGAATTGGTTTGTAGATTGTCTAAGGAGTTAGACATTGCAGTAAGACTGCTACAACATTCATGAGTACTTAGAAATAGAGATTTGAGTATTGGATAAACCCGTGCTCAATAGATTGCTTCATGGATTACATCACGAGCAATGTTGAGACGATAATATCGTATGATCTTGAAGCGGAGACATATGAGTTGAAATTTACGAGTCGGTTGTGCATTGATAATGCGAAAACGCATCGGTAACTCGATGTTACAAAACACATTGTTGTGTACGATTTGATAAGTAAAAGACACAACCATATGAGTCAAAGCTTATTCGTTCCTTGAACCTGATGGGAAACAGATATCTGTAGGCAGCTCGATGATTTTGAAGTTGACTAAAGTGCTGGCCAGCCTGGACTAAATTGATGTGTTCAATTAGAAGTCCGAAAGTCATAAGCAGAATCGAAAATCGGGAAACAGAGTATCGGACAAATATTGATCTCAATCCATGTCTCGTGTCTGAAAATATCTTGTTGGACGAAGGATCATATGATCACTTATCTATGGACAGAACTGACTGGGTCAGAGTTCGGCAGCAGTTTCTAGGAAGCTGCAGGTTGTTTATTAATCAAAAAGATAAATTAAAGTCATAGACTTATCCAAGTGGGAGACTGTTGGATTAGGTGTCTAAGCCATGACTTTATATTTATATTTATCTTGTTAATTGAAGCAAAGTCTATTTGGGTTGCCCTCATAGCTGGAGGTTAGGATAGAGTTTAATAGAGTAAAAGGTTGATTTATTAATTGTTTAATAAATCAATAGAATTAATTAAATGGTTTATTAATATATTTAAGTGTTAATATATTAATTAGAAACTATAATAATTAGTTGAGATTTAATCTAGAATTAATTGGATTTAATTTAGTGATTAAATAAATTAATTAATAGTGTAGGGACTGGTTTGTATTTATTCAATAGTTGAATAATTTGGCAAATCAGTGGAAGGGCCTAAGTTGGCAAAATTATGAGTGGGTACACTCATATTTCGAAACCCTAATTAGGGTTAAGGAAAGCCTTATCCAAATGGTTAACAGGCTTGCCCATTTGGAGGCTCCTTAGGGTTTCAGCTGTAACCCTTGGAGGCTATAAAAGGAGGCACCTGGCCACCCTAAAACCTGCGCCACTTTTGAACCAGAATTACTCTGCTGGACTGTCTTCTCCATTGCTTGGGTGTGACTTCATTTGAGGCAGGATCTCTTTGCTGCTAGCTTCAAGAACAAGATCAAAAGGTTGGTTATTCTTCATTTGATCTTTAGAAATAATTGTTGGCTTTAGGATTTTAGTTTATTATCTTCATAGAAGAAAACATAGATCTTTCTAGGGTTGCATGTAAACCATAAGAAATTATTTGTTCATTGTTTACAAGAAAACCCTTCATCTATATGGTTAATTAAAAAAGATATGTAAAGTGAATGGGACTATCAATCGATATAAAGCATGTTTGTTTACAAACAAAAAAAAATCAACTTACTAGCATTGATTGTGATGAGACGTTCAATCATGTTGTCGAACTAGCAACGATTTGGATCATACTGAGAATTGACATCTAACATTGTTGGCCAATTCATTAGTTGTAGGTTAACAATTTATTCTTGTGCGACGAGAACGAGATAGTTTACATGCATTAAGAACTAGCCTTCCAAGGCCAAACCCACCTTGATTATGTATGACATATTCTATGGATTGAAACAAGCCCCACGCACTTGGTTTCATTGCTTTGGTCATTCATTACATGTATTGGGTTTGTATACAACAAAACTGACTCCTCTCTTTTCATTTTCAGGAAAGGCAATGCTCGAGCATATGTTCTACTTTATGTCGTTCACATAATCTTGACATCATCCTCTTATGATCTTTCACGTCGTATTATCATCTTGTTGGTCATCGAGTTTGCTATGCCTAACCTCCGCGATCTCTCTTATTTTCTTGGCATAACCGCAACAAGAAAGAAAGACAAGCTTTTTCTTTCCTAACGCAAATACGTATTGGAACTTCTTGAATGGGAAAATATGTTGAATTACAAGCGATGTCGCACACTTATGGACACACAGTCCAAGCTCGATTACACAACCAATCTGGAATCTGATCTGACAATATATGTAGTCTAGTCGGCGGCCTTTAGTATATGTGGCTTTCATACCTCAAGAGCTTTCTTACTCCATGTATCAGATTTGTCTATGTATGTATGATCCATGGGATTCGCACCTTAATATGCTAAAGCGCATATTAAGCTGTGTTCGAGGAGCACTTGATGTCAACTTACAGATTTACCCTTCAACCACCACTAGTCTCATTGTTTACTCTAACAGCCAAGTGGGGGATGCCCCTCCCACGTTGCTCCACGAGCGGATATCGTGTGTTTCTTGGTGACAATTTACTATCTTTGTCGTCAAGACGCTAGCTGACTGTCTTAGTATCCAGCTTCGAAGTCGAATACAGAGGTGTTGACAACGCCATTATCGAGACTTGTTGGCTCTGAACCTGCTTCATGAATTAACACCCCCTCTCGTGAAGGCTGTTATTGTTTATTATGATAATGTAAGTGTTGTCTATCTTTCCATTCATCTTATTTTGTACCAACGATCGAAGCACATTGAAATAGGTATCCACTTTGTTCGCCTCAAAGTAGTTGCATGGCAAATCCGTGTTCTAGATGTTCCATCGAGTTTTCAGTATGCTGACATCCTTACCATGGGATTTTCGTCGTCTATATTCATGAATTTTAGGTCTGAGTGTCCACTCGCAACTTTCCCCTCAAACTGCAGAGCCGTATTAATGTACACATTTGTAGCTTATTGTTGTATGGGATTTAACCCATTAGTTCGCCCATATGAATTCTCATTTCGTTGTAAATTGTATATATTTTTGTGATTAATGAAGTTATTGATTCAGGGGAAATTATCACTCTAACGGAGTGTTTGGTAGCCTCTTAATCTGAATGATTAAGAGGCTCTAAATGATTATGTGTGTTTGGTTTGCAAAAATAACACATCTAAATGGGTTAGAACCTCTAAACCATTAAGGGATAAAAGAAGTCTGAATAGGAAAAAAAAAAAAAAAAAAAAACATCATCATTGTCCTTGACCTAATAATCCCTATTTCCCCATTTTCTTTCTTTCCTCCTCTTTTCTTTCAGCTGACGGGTTTAAACCCTTCCTTCCCAAACCGCCGACCAACCTTTACGACTTCCATCTCATCGTCGTCGGAGCTGCTTCTTCCTCCTCATTGTCGGATCTGCTTCTTCCTCTTCCTAGCAGTAATCACTTCTTCCACCTTGTCGTCAGCGCTGCTTCTTCCTCCGGTCGCTGACACTGTTTCTCTACCGTCAAATAAAGACGGTGTTGTTCCTTCCACTAGCGCACCACACCATGTGATCTTTCATGGTGGAGCCGTTGTGTTCTTCAAGTTTGATTTATTTGCAACCTTCTTCTTTTGAGTTTCTTGCTTTCTGTGTAAACTTCAAGCAATCATGTGTTGGCCATGGTTACCTTCAACCAATCAATCCATGAACTAATTAATGTAATTAGTGGTAGTATACTCTTGTGTACTTATATCATTTATATGTTTTGAGAGAGTTTCGCAGTTGTAATACTTCTTTGTCAGTGCGTCTGCCAAATTGGTTTTGACCAAATTGTGAAGAGTTTGAAGATATTAATTATTGTTTGATGATATTATTAATATTTTTAAAGAATATATTTTTGTTTTAATTTGCCTGTTAACGGATTTTTATGCTTGAGTTTGCTAGAATACTTTTATGTTTGATGATATTAATTTTTTAAAGAAACAATATTTGATTTTTGTTGTGCAATTCTAAAATGAAAGGCAAAATAATCATTTTTTTTATCATTCAGTGAAGCTATTCACAGGTCTCATCAAACAACATGTTTTTGTTCCAAGACAGATTAACTCAGAGGCTCTGAATCATTCATGCCTAAATAATTCAAATGCTGTTAAATAGTCTCTAATACTAGCAGCCGTCAAAATCTTACTCCCATTTCTTTCCAACAAACACATGCGGCATTTTACAACTCAACTTCGACGTTAACTCCTCACGTACATTTAGATTATTTCGTTTAACTTTAACCGACTCAACCAAATAAATAGTCAGTTTAGATCAAAAGGAAACTGGATAAAAAAATTGGTATAGAACGAAAACGACCCATATAAGTATCAAAAATTCTAAATAATTTGTGGGAAAAACATAAAACACATCTTTTATTAGTTTTATCATGTCATAGAACGAAAAGGACCCATATACCAGCCGTATGGTTAATTGACGTTACCTTGAACTAGATAAACTTTTGTCAAGCGGGTCATAACAGCATTCGTCCTTTTTGGAGTTGAAACTTGAACGCCACTGATGTGAATGGTTAGCATTATCCCTTGATGGAAGTGCATCCCTTTATGTAGGGTTGATTAGTTTTGAGATGCAAAGTTTCACATAATGATTGATGTAGAGATTAACGTATCTATATACAACATATCAGTCACAACACAAATTATTTCAAGTTTGTGAGATTCATATAATCCACACAAATATGATACTACAAAAATGTTTGTAAACCAACAATAAGGATGTATAATGGTTGGACTTTACATTGAAAGTTTATTCTATTTCGATAGAATTACTCTATGTAGTCGGTTTATCCATCTACTATGATTCATTAGAGAAAAAGAAGTCTCTATGGTAGATCTCAAACATTGTATAATGTCTTAGTACAATATGATCAACCACCTACTCTCTTGCATTTACAATAATAATCTAGAAGATAACACATAACTAGATATTACAAATAGAAGTCATAAATGGAATGTTTAAAAGTATTTGTTGTGACAATTAAAACTTTCTTGAATTACATGAATTTAGTTTTTGATAAATCTAATACCTTATATGTGCAAAAACTTGTCATAATATCTTTATAATATTAAGAACGTTACTCTAGTAACATGATAGTAACATATGAACCCGAGTAGAAACGAAATCGTATAAAGGACTAAAAGTGAAAATTTTATTGAGCTATCTTCAAAAATTAATATCTCAAAATCTAACAGGAATTAGGAAGAGGTCATCAAGATGACTTTGTTAGTATTTAAGATAACAATAATATAGGAAAAGGAATCGGGCCATTTGGAGTTGTAACGAAGGAGTTATGAAGGTTTTAAAATGGCCCAAAAGTGACAAAAATGACCAAGGAGTCATTTTCAAGGGTTAATAACGGAAAATCCATTAAGATACAGACCAAGGTCAGTAGATGAAAGTTGTAGATCTCATTCTCAGCTTTCTAGAGGTGTAAAGTATGTAACATTTGGACATCATATGAAGGAGTTATACCCTAGTAAAGTCAAGGAAGAATAAAGAGAAAAGCTGGAAACTTCTTTGGACTAAGATGACTACTCGTCTTAGTCTTATAGAATCGAGTAAAACTTAGACTAAGAAGACTCATCTTAGTCTTAAGTCTGGAATAAGGGCAATTTTGTAATTTCTGATTTAAAAAATCAGCCACCTGTTCTTTAAGTCTGTGGGTCTCGTTTTTTTTCCCTGGTTACGCAAAAACGAAATCAGAAAGAGAGGAGGGAAAGAGAAATCGGGTAGAAGCAAAAACACACACACACACACACACACCTGTCGATTGTGTGTGTGTGCTCGAGTTTGAGAGTGAGCAAGGAGAGTGACGGGCTAAAAACCTATTTTCGAGCAGGAAGGTGCAAAGGAGGGCTGCAATAGCAGTGGTGCTTGAAGACAGTCGCGAGGAAGACGAAGTGCAGCGCCGGCGGTGCCGATTCCGGCACTCTCGGTGGTCGGCGGCGACTAGGGGAGGTCTGGAAACCTTCTGAGTTGATTTCTTGCGTAATCCTTTGATCAATTTCAGCAAAAATCGGGTCTTTGGGTAGAAATCAGAAAGGTATATTTTATTTTTAGTAAACCCTAGCTCCTAAAACCCGAAAATTGTACATGCATGTCGAAATCTAACATGGATTTTGGGTTCTTTTACTGTTGTGAGTTCAAAAACACATATCATACCTAATTTTTGAACATCTGAGACGGAATTATGAATGCATGCTAGTAAAGTGTTGAGATTTGAGCACAAATCCTTGTTTCTTTCACTGTTATGGGTCAAAAGTTACAGGTATAATGAAGATTTTGAATATTGAGTTTGAATACCTTGGTACGTATTTGAGAAAAGTTGAAATAAATGAAGAACCACTGATTTTATGATCTTGATGGCTAAGTTATGGTAGAGATAATCTGTTTTGGGCTAAATTTTTGTCAACACTTGATATAAGGAACTTGGTGCAAGTTAGTATTAAACATTGAAAATTGGACAATGGAATGGAATCGACATGATGGAATTGTGATTCTTTGGATCAAAAACGTGTGAAGAACACACCATGTTAAAAGCTAAAAAGTTAGTGTATTAATATGTTGTAGTCATTGATTTAAAAATGTTGAAATAGTATACTTATAAAGGACGCTTAAATTGTCGAAATACTAAAATTGGAATATTTTAGAATAACGTAAATATTAAACTCTTCTAATAAGAGTTATAGGAACGAGACTCATTTAACATATGAAGTATGTTAACATTTGAATATATTACTAATTTCCTATATTATCGTTATAGACGTTAACGAGTGCTCGGAGGTAAACAATGCAAGAGCTAGTGGAGTGTCGTAGCTAGACGAACCTAGCTACCAAGGTGAGTACATGAGGATTTTTCCCATCACGGGATACATGGCTTTAATAAGAAAAATGTTTACGGTTTTTGAAACTATAATTATGAAATTATGTGAGAATTTCCAAGATACATTATATTAAAAAATATGCTTTTTCTTTAAAATATGGTGATATATATGATATGATTTTATACAAAGCTTGTGAAAAGTCAAACTAATAATATTTATATTATCACACATGCATCTCATGGCATTGTACTATTATTTTGTTCAAAAGAAAAGCAGTATTTTGAGCATGCACGGAGTGTGAATGCATATGAGTCGAGTAAGGTCCGGACACGTCCCCGTAACGGGACAATAAGACTCTACTGGGATGGTACCTCCTGTCGCGAAGTAGAAGTCTCCTATGATGCCAAAATGGGGCGATTCGTTCTCCTGTTTTGGTAAGCTTAATAATCACGAAAAACGTGATTTGGTCTTTTTAGACCCTATGATGCGGTGAATAACCTTAAGCTATTGTCATAAATAATGACACGGTCTTTTTAGACCCCATGATGCGGGTAGGAAGCCCGTTAGCTTGCATTAATGTGAGAATCATGCATTGCATGTGCATTTATTTTGTATGATTCGTATTGACCTGAATATATTGTTTAAGTTTCAAAATTTACTATGAGTCTAAAACCCATGTAGCTCTTGAGACGTTTCGTCTTACGTATTTTTTTGTTTTAATGCCATGTATCTCAGGACCAAGCTCGAAAGTTTAAGATGTCAAGACTGCTATGCTAGAATGCTTTTGGGAGATTAGATGGAGTGGAACATTATATAATCTCCAGCTTTTGTTTATGGTTAATCCTCTCTTTGCTTGCTATGGTTTATTTGATATGAAATTGTAACGCCCGTGGTTGTGAACTTGCAAACTTGATGTTTTTGTGGAACCATATTTTGGTATTCATGTCTTATAGACATGAACGTATTGAAACCATAGCAATATGAAAACTTTCTAAAAACTAGGTTAATGATCACGCCAATGCGCTTTTAACGTTATTAAGTTTAAAAAAATGGACAAATTTTTGGGGCGTTACAAGTTGGTATCAGAGCCATAGTTTAAGCGAATTAGGATTGGATCATTCCATTCCTAGGCTTAAACTTTGTAGTATTAGAAAAATAGCATTGCATGCCTTAAGCAATAAGACTTATAGGACACTTGAATTGTGTAGATGCCTGACTTTAGGCTGATGCCATGCTAATTGCTTATAATAGCTAACCTAAGAATATATATATATATATATATATATATATATATATATATATATATATATATATATATATATATATATATATATATATATATATATATATATATATATATATATATATATATATATATATATATATATATATATGTTATGGAATATTAAAGAATGCAACATTTTATAGAAAATATGCATACGAGAAGCGGTCAAGGGTCACGCAACGACAATCAAGAGGCTAACCGGGCGCCTCTCAATGTGAATCGGCGACTTCAAGCCGAGGCGGGTGGCAATGCTGGGGATAACCCCGATCCCGCTCCGGTTACAATGGAAGCAATACAAAAGCTTCTAAATGAAATGCAAGAGAAAAACAAAACGGAACTACATCAAATTCTTGATGAACGTTTGGGAACCCGTTCCCACTCTCATACTGAAACCTCTGCACGGAGTAAGACTCCTGATAACGAACCGCCATCTCAAAACTCTACTCAAGGTAGTACTCAAATTGCTCAACCAAAGAGGGAATGTACTTTCAAAGAATTCATGACGTGCAGACCTAAGGAGTATGAGGGTGTTCATGACCCTAAAGTGACAATGCGCTAGATTAACGAAATGGATCAAATTCTAAAGATTTGTCGTTGTGATGAGGAGCAGAAGGTACTATTTGCTTCTCAAATGTTGAAAGGTGATGCTTTAACTTGGTGGAATGCGATTAGTCGTGCATTCGAGAATGATAACACTCATCCCTTATCGTGGGAAGAGTTTGTTGGGCGGCTAAAGACAAAGTACTGTTTGACCCGAAACATAGAAAAGTTTGTTGATGAATTCTTTGCACTCCGCAAGGGCAGTACCACTATTGACGACTACACCAAGAAGTTCACAGATATGCTACCATTTCTCCAAGAAACTCTCCCTACGGAGCGAGGCCGTATTAATCGTTACCTTCACGGTCTACCTGCTGAGTATATGGTGGAAGTGAGGAAAGCGAATACCCTTGATGAGGCAATCCTTGCAGCCCAGAGTGTTGAAGATATGATTTTGAAGTGAACTCAGGAGAGACAAGCCTTTGGTGAGAAGCGAAAGCAAAGTAGTCATTCAGGCTCAAATAAAAAGGGGAAGTATTCTTCGGGGAGCACGAGGAAAGGCAATCCTAAAGATTGTCAAAAGTGTGGAAAAAGGCACGATGGAGAATGCAAAAAGGGGTCGCTAGATTGTTACAACTGTGGGCGTACTGGCCTTAAAGCTAAAGACTGCAAGGTGAAGGATCTCAAAGATGTTGAATGTTTTTCTTGCCACAAGAAAGGACATTACAGTTCCAACTGTCCGAAGAAGGGAAATGAAACATTGATGTCAACGGCAAACAAGAAAGCGGAACCAACAAAAGTGAAAGGAAGGGCTTTTCAGATGACGTTGGAAGAAGCCAAGGAAACGCATGACGTGGTCGCAGGTACACTGCTCGTAAACTCCTTACCTGCGCATGTACTCTTTGATTCGGGAGCAAATTACTCCTTTGTGTCGCATGAATTTTGTAAGCATTTTAGCATACCACTAAAGCCCTTAGATGTCACATATGTCATAGAGATCGCCAACGGAGAGTTTGTGACGGTGAGGCATGTATTCGAAAAATGTCTTGTCGAAATTAACGGGAAGGTCTTTAAGTCAAACTTGTTACTGATTGGGATCAAGGGATTCGACATAGTATTAGGAATGAATTGGCTAGGAATGTATGATGCTGAGATACTTTGTGGCAAGCGCATGGTGGCAATCAAAGCACCCGATGGTGACAAAGTTTATGTTTACGGTGAACGCCATAATAATATGCAAAGTTTAATTACCGCAACCAAAGCTCGACGATGCCTTCTTAAAGGATGTAATTCCTTTATTGCCTATGTGATGGATGGTAAGAAAGAAAAGCAGAAAATAGAAGATGTGAAGGTGGTTCAGGAATTTCCAGAAGTTTTTCCCGACGACTTACCCGGTCTACCACCCGTCCGACAAGTCGAGTTTCGAATCGATCTTGTATCAGGGGCAAACCCTATTGCTCGAGCTCCTTATCGTTTGGCCCCCACTGAAATGCAAGAGCTTATGGCTCAACTCCAGGAACTTCTCGACAAGGGATTCATTCGTCCTAGTTCATCCCCGTGGGGCGCACCTGTCTTATTTGTCAAAAAGAAATATGGGTCAATGCGCATATGCATTGACTATCGAGAGCTTAACAAAGTGACTGTCAAAAACCGGTACCCCTTGCCGCGTATAGATGACTTGTTTGATCAACTCCAAGGAGCCGATTATTTCTCAAAAATCGATCTTCGTTCGGGATACCACCAAGTACGCGTGAGATATGATGACATCGATAAAACTGCCTTTCGAACCCGATATGGTCATTATGAGTTTCTTGTAATGCCGTTCGGTCTCACGAATGCTCCAGCAGTCTTCATTGACCTGATGAACAGGGTTTGCAAACCTTTCCTTGATAAGTTCGTCATCGTTTATATTGACGACATTTTGGTCTACTCAAAGAGCGCGAAGGAGCACGAGACGCATTTGCGCGAGATTCTGCAAACCTTGAAGGATGAAAAGTTATATGCAAAATTTTCAAAATGTGAATTTTGGTTGCTTGAAGTGCAATTCTTGGGTCATGTTGTTTCTCGAGAAGGTGTCAAAGTTGACCCTACAAAAATTGAGGCAGTTATGAAATGGGAACCCCCAAAAACTCCTACTGAGGTTAGGAGCTTCCTCGGGCTAGCTGGTTATTATCGACGGTTTATCCAAGATTTCTCCAAAATCGCGGTGCCGTTGACCCAACTAACGAGGAAAGAAGTGAAGTTTGTATGGGACAAGAAGCAACAAGAAGCCTTTGAAACTTTGAAGAAGAAATTATGTGAAGCCCCTGTGTTGTCCCTACCCGAAGGTATGGATGATTTTGTAGTATATAGCGATGCATCCGCTAAAGGCCTTGGTTGTGTACCAATGCAACGAGGCAAGGTCATTGCTTATGCCTCAAGACAATTGAAGGACGCGGAAACCCGTTACACTACTCATGACTTAGAGTTAGCTGCAATCGTTTTTGCTCTCAAGATCTGGAGGCATTACCTTTATGGTACCAAATGCAAGTTGTACACTGATCATAAAAGCCTTCAATACATTTTTACGCAAAAAGTGTTAAATATGAGGCAAAGTCGGTGGATTGAACTCATTAATGATTACGACTGTGAAATCTTGTACCACGAAAGGAAGGCCAATGTGGTAGCTGATGCTTTAAGTAGAAAAGTTCGCGAAAGAACTATTAAAGGAAGATCTATGAGAATCGAAGTGGTGTCAAGTCTAATTCAAAAGATTAAGGAGGTCCAAGATGAGGCCATGAAAGAAGAAAACGTCAAGAAAGAGAAGCTTGGAAAGAAGATTGAGTTCGAATCGAACACTCAAGGGTTAAAAACCCACAAGGGACGAATTTAGGTCTCCAAGCATGGAGGAATGCGAAAGGTAGTCTTAGATGATTCCCATAAATCCAAGTATTCCATCCATCCAGGAGGAACTAAGATGTATCGTGACTTAAGAAGACAGTTTTGGTGGCCTGGAATGAAGCCAAGAATAGTGAAGTACATCTCCAAATGTTTTACTTGTGCTCAAGTCAAGGCGGAGCACCAAGTACCATACGGAAAGATACAATCACTTCAGATCCCAGCTGGGAAATGGGATGATGTTACTATGGATTTTGTTATGGGATTGCCAAGAACAAGCAAAGGAAATAATGCCATATGGGTCATTGTTGACAGATTAACCAAAAGTGCACTCTTCCTGGCTATTAAAGAGACCACTTCTTTAAAAGAACTTGCTAAGATCTATGTGGATGAAGTGGTGAGACTTCATGGGGCACCATTGACTATAGTGTCACATCGAGATGCTAGATTCACCGCAAGGTTTTGGCAGGCACTGCAAGAAGCATTAGGGTCAAAACTACACTTGAGTACAACTTATCACCCCCAAACTGATGGTCAAAGCGAAAGAACTATCCAAACATTGGAAGACATGCTTCGTGCATGTATGATTGATTTTGGCAGGAGATGGGACGATCATCTACCCTTAGTTGAATTCTCTTACAATAATAGCCACCACTCAAGCATTGGAATGTCACCTTTTGAGGCGTTGTATGGGAGGAAGTGTAGAACTCCCCTTTGTTGGCTTGAAGCGGGAGATAATAAACTTACAGGTCCCGACATTGTTGCAGTCACTAATGAAAAGATTAAGGTCATACAAGCAAATATAAAGGCGGCCCAGGATCGACAAAGGAGCTACGCGAGCTTAAAACAAAGACCTTATGACTTGAATGTAGGTGACTTGGTGATACTAAAAGTTTCACCCTGGAAAGGGGTGATGAGGTTTGGTAAGAAGGGCAAGTTGAGTCCAAGATATGTTGGTCCTTTTAAAATCTCAAAAGTTGTTGGAACACAAGCTTTTAAACTGGAACTACCACAAGAGCTTCAAGGTATTCATGACACTTTTCATGTGAGTTACTTGAAGAAGTACTTTGGGAAGGAGGAATTGACAATCCCTTGGAAAGAATTGAAGGTTGATGAGAAAAAGAGGTTGGTAGAAGAACCCGAAGCAATTTTGGAGCTTAAGACCAAGAAGTTAAGGAATAAGGAAATTGACTTAGTCTTGGTCAAGTGGAAGCATTCCCTTGGTGCCAATTTTACATGGGAGACAAAAGATGAAATGATGAGGAGATACCCCAAACTTGTGGACTACAATTCGATTCTGAGGACGGAATCTGCTTAAGGGGGAGGTAATTGTGACAACTAAAACTTTCTTGAATTACATGAATTTAGTTTTTGATAAATCTAATACCTTATATGTGCAAAAAATTGTCATAATATCTTTATAATATTAAGAACGTTACTCTAGTAACATGATAGTAACATATGAACCCGAGTAGAAACGAAATCGTATAAAGGACTAAAAGTGAAAATTTTATTGAGCTATCTTCAAAAATTAATATCTCAAAATCTAACAGGAATTAGGAAGAGGTCATCAAAATGACTTTGTTAGTATTTAAGATAACAATAATATAGAAAAAAGAATCGGGCCATTTAGAGTTGTAATGAAGGAGTTATGAATGTTTTAAAATGGCCCAAAAGTGACAAAAATGACCAAGGAGTCATTTTCAAGGGTTAATAACGGAAAATCCATCAAGATACAAACCAAGGTCAGTAGATGAAAGTTGTAGATCTCATTCTCAGCTTTCTAGAGGTGTAAAGTATGTAACATTTGGACATCATATGAAGGAGTTATGCCCTAGTAAAGTCAAGGAAGAAGAAAGAGAAAAGCTAGAAACTTCTTTGGACTAAGATGACTCGTCTTAGTCTTATAGAATCGAGTAAAACTTAGACTAAGAAGACTCGTCTTAGTCTTAAGTCTGGAATAAGGGCAATTTTGCAATTTCTGATTTAAAAAATCAACCACCTGTTCTTTAAGTCTGTGGGTCTCGTTTTTTTTCCCTGGTTACGCAAAAACGAAATCAGAAAGAGAGGAGGGAAAGAGAAATCGGGTAGAAGCAAAAACACACACACACACCTGTCGATTGTGTGTGTGTGCGCGAGTTTTAGAGTGAGCAAGGAGAGTGACGGACTGGAAAGCTATTTTCGAGCAGGAAGGTGCAAAGGAGGGCTGCAATAGCAGTGGTGCTTGAAGACAGTCGCGAGGAAGACGAAGTGCAGCGCCGGCGGTGCCGATTCCGGCACTCTCGGTGGTCGGCGGCGACTAGGGGAGGTCTGGAAACCTTCTGAGTTGATTTCTTGCGTAATCCTTTGATCAATTTCAGCAAAAATCGGGTCTTTGGGTAGAAATCAGAAAGGTATATTTTATTTTTAGTAAACCCTAGCTCCTAAAACCCGAAAATTGTACATGCATGTCGAAATCTAACATGGATTTTGGGTTCTTTTACTGTTGTGAGTTCAAAAACACATATCATACCTAATTTTTGAACATCTGAGACGGAATTATGAATGCATGCTAGTAAAGTGTTGAGATTTGAGCACAAATCCTTGTTTCTTTCACTGTTATGGGTCAAAAGTTACAGGTATAATGAAGATTTTGAATATTGAGTTTGAATACCTTGGTACATATTTGAGAAAAGTTGAAATAAATGAAGAACCACTGATTTTATGATCTTGATGGCTAAGTTATGGTAGAGATAATCTGTTTTAGGCTAAATTTTTGTCAACACTTGATATAAGGAACTTGGTGCAAGTTAGTATTAAACATTGAAAATTGGACAATGGAATGGAATCGACATGATGGAATTGTGATTCTTTGGATCAAAAACGTGTGAAGAACACACCATGTTAAAAGCTAAAAAGTTAGTATATTCATATGTTATAGTCTTTGATTTAAAAATGTTGAAATAGTATACTTATAAAGGACGCTTAAATTGTCGAAATACTAAAATTGGAATATTTTAGAATAACGTAAATATTAAACTCTTCTAATAAGAGTTATAGGAACGAGACTCATTTAACATATGAAGTATGTTAATATTTGAATATATTACTAATTTCCTATATTATCGGTATAGACGTTAACGAGTGTTCGGAGGTAAACAAGGCAAGAGCTAGTGGAGTGTCGTAGCTAGACAAACCTAGCTACCAAGGTGAGTACATGAGGATTTTTCCCATCACGGGATACATGGCTTTAATAAGAAAAATGTTTACGGTTTTTGAAACTATAATTATGAAATTATGTGAGAATTTCCAAGATACGTTATATGCATTAATATGCTTTTTCTTTAAAATATGGTGATATATATGATATGATTTTATACAAAGCTTGTGAAAAGTCAAACTAATAATATTTATATTATCACACATGCATCTCATGGCATTGTACTATTATTTTGTACAAAAGAAAAGAAGTATTTTGAGCATGCACGGAGTGTGAATGCATATGAGTCGAGTAAGGTCCGGACACGTCCCCGTAACGGGACAATAAGACTCTACTGGGATGGTACCTCCTGTCGCGAAGTAGAAGTCTCCTATGATGCCAAAATGGGGGGATTCGTTCTCTTGTTTTGGTAAGCTTAATAATCACGAAAAACATGATTTGGTCTTTTTAGACCCTATGATGCGGTGAATAACCGTAAGCTATTGTCATAATTAATGACACGGTCTTTTTAGACCCCATGATGCGGGTAGGAAGCCCGTTAGCTTGCATTAATGTGAGAATCATGCATTGCATGTGCATCTATTTTGTATGATTCGTATTGACCTGAATATATTGTTTAAGTTTCAAAATTTACTATGAGTCTAAAACCCATGTAGCTCACGAGACGTTTCGTCTTACGTATTTTTTTGTTTTAATGCCATGTATCTCAGGACCAAGCTCGAAAGTTTAAGATGTCAAGACTGCTATGCTAGAATGCTTTTGGGAGATTAGATGGAGTGGAACATTATATAATCTCCAGCTTTTGTTTATGGTTAATCCTCTCTTTGCTTGCTATGGTTTATTTGATATGAAATTGTAACGCCCGTGGTTGTGAACTTGCAAACTTGATGTTTTTGTGGAACCATATTTTGGTATTCATGTCTTATAGACATGAACGTATTGAAACCATAGCAATATGAAAACTTTTTAAAAACTATGTTAATGATCACGCCAATGCGCTTTTAACGTGATTAAGTTAAAAAAAATGGACAAATTTTTGGGGCGTTACATTTGTAAAGTCCAAAAGATTAATCTTGAAGATTAGAAGTTTTATATTGAAATCAGAAATCAAATATGCTAAATTTCATCAAGCAGAAACTATGATATAAAAAGTCACTACGTATATAACGAAACTGTAAACATTCGCTAAGTTAATCCAGCAAAAATTCAAACTTGGTAACTGACCAGTTATGTAAGGTTGACCGAGTTTTCAGACTTTATAAATTGGCTCAGTGGATAACACGCGGTGAGCCGATGACTCAATTCTGAAATATTATATTTTTCTAATTTTTATGCAAATTGAAAAGCTGAAACATGAGGAATTATATAATCCATTTGTTAATGATTTTCAAAGTTTATAAAAAAAATAACTCAACAATTGCTTATATTTGCAATAATTAATTTGCATTTCTTTAAAATAAATAGGAATCATTCAAGCAAAAATTTCCGAAAAAATCTTTTTCCGAATATAATAATGTAATGTAAATGTAAAGAACAAAACCCTAAAAAAGACTTTTGATTTGTGGAACACACAATTTGACCTCTTATATAATTTTGTAAAACCTGTTTTTCCATAAAATAAATAAATAAACTTTATATGTTTTTTATAAAAACTTCTATTTCTTATCCACTGAAAAATAGATTCTATAAAGAAAAATATTTTTATAAAAACTGTCACTTGAATATTTTACCATAGCTCTATGCAACACTTCTTCTAACATACCAAATGCAACATTTCTATTATTAACATTTTCTTGATGAGTTTTTCTAGTAGAAATGATAGATGATTTTCCTCTATTCTTCAATAAATTTAATGTAAATAGTATCTTACAAAATACAACAAAATTGTTAAAAATAAATACAATTCAGGAATTTTAACATTATTAACACAACAGTGTATGAGCAAATGCATCTAACAGTGACTTTGTAATTTTTTTAGAAACAATATAACATCAATCTTATAACACGCACCCAAGATAATATGATGTTGGTGTACCTGGGTTTTTTTTAGCAATTAATCATTATAAAAAAAATTATTTCATATTTAAATCTCATAAATAAACATACTAATCATTATAAACCTTCTCTTTTTGGAGATTATTATAAAATTACATTACTAGCTATCCCTATCGGATTAGTTTACTACGGTTTTGATTATTTAAAATAAGTTGAAAACAAATAATATGACGACTGTGGTTGCCGGGGTTATCCGAGGAAGGTCGTAAGTGGTGATGGGTTTAACTCTACTCAAAAGTTGACTTGCTCTTTTTTCTAATCTCTATTCCATTGTTTCTAATACTTTCCAAATTGACACTTAACGGATAAATACGACCATTTATACTCCCACCAAAAACAACCTTTTGCAAATGGCGGCCCACCCAAACTGTTATTTCTCAAACACGTTTGAGGATGTTCTAGCAACCTCCCTACAATCACCAACCAACGATTCCATCATCTACAACCTCTCGATCCTCAGAGACAAAGCCCAGCATGTTCAATCCATTGCCAATATGTTCTTCGCCCAAACACAAACTCATTCCATGGCTTCTAACTCAACCTCCGTTAACATGGAGAACGTCGCCGGTTTGCTTCAAGAAATCATCGTGATCGCGTCTAACGTCATGTTCGCTTGCCAGAACATCGGTACTCCTGATGCCAACCAGATTGACAACACCCATAACAACGCGCTTGAGTTTGACCAGTTTGGCCAATCAAACGCCTTGTTGAAGTGGTCCGGTGGTGGAATCGACAAAAGTTTCGGAAGCGTAAACTTTAACACGAGAAACGAGGACACTGGTTTAGGAAAACGGAAACAGGTGCAAGTAGAACGAGATAGACACGGTGGAACTGGTCCAGGGTACGACATCATAGAAATGGACGCAGCCGATTTGCTAGCGAAATACACACACTATTGCCAAGTGTGTGGTAAAGGGTTCAAGCGAGACGCGAACTTAAGGATGCACATGAGGGCGCATGGGGACGAGTACAAGTCGAATGCGGCTCTCACCAATCCCATGGCCTCAAGTGGTAGCACAACTACGAAAATTGCCAGAAAGTATTCGTGCCCACAAGAAGGGTGTAGATGGAATCGTAAGCATGAAAAATTCCAGCCTTTGAAGTCGATGGTTTGCATGAAGAATCACTACAAAAGGAGCCATTGTCCGAAGATGTATTCGTGTAAGAGGTGTCAACAGAAGCAGTTTTCGGTACTTTCAGATTTACGAACTCATGAGAAGCACTGTGGGGACGTGAAATGGCGCTGCTCTTGTGGGACGACGTTTTCGAGGAAAGATAAGCTCATGGGACATGTTGGTTTGTTCATAGGGCATACACCAGACGTGGATACAAGTTCTTCCAATAAGATTCAATGAAGTTATGAATGGTGGTTTGTTTTTCGAAAATGTTTAAATAGTTCAGATGTATTTAATTTATGATAACGTAAAAATGTGTTAAATAGAAGTCGGTTGTTCATAAACACTTATCTAAGACATACCATTTCAATTGCGATGTTTTCTGTTATCGCAAAGTCTTGGCCTTCTCTTTCGTATGAAAGATGATGGCAAAAAATCGTATTTTGTTGAAAAATAATTAACTTAGTCTACACATTTTATGTACATTATTAATATTTAGAAAATAGTATTAACTAAACAAACCTTCACCAAAGTTGAAGGTGGCATCAATAACGATTCTTTATTACTATCCCATGTTGGTATATATTTCGTTTTCAATATATATATATATATATATATATATATATATATATATATATATATATATATATATATATATATATATATATATATATATATATATATATATATATATATATATATATATATATATATATATATATATATATATATATATATATATATATATATATATATATATATATATATATATATATATATATATATATATATATAGAGAGAGAGAGAGAGAGAGAGAGAGAGATGGAGAGGAAAGGGTTCAAATAATGAAAACTATTAAAAAGTTGAGAATCGTGAGAATCAATCTCGGCCTTTGACGCAATTCATCGAATAGTTGTGTATTATAAAAGGGGTAATCAATGTAATCGCATTGTAGACATTCAAACCCCACAACCTTTGAATCACACCCTTATAAAGTAATATATGGCCTACATTAGTTCATTTTATTCATATATGATTTTGATCTCCCCTACCACCTCCAACACATTTGTCACCACTACCACAACCGCCACCGCCGCTGCCACCACTGCCGCCGTCACCGCCATCTCTATCGCCACCGCAACCGCCACCATCACCACCAACCACTACCACCGCTAATGCCACCTCCACCACCTCTATCACCATCACCACCACCGCCACTACCACCTTTACCACCACCAGCCACCTCTATCACTGCCACCACCATCGCCACTTCCACCTCCACCAACACCACCACCTCACTAACACTGCCGCCACCATCACCATCATCATCGCCACCCCTCTACCACTATTCTGATCACCACAGTCATATATGTCTATTTATAAGTGATTATGTATATATGTTTATTCATAACTGATTATATGAATAATCATATATTAATAAACCATATATGAATAATCATATACCCCAATCATATATGAATAATAATAAAATCTCTCATCATCGTGAAGTAGTGCGGTAGCATTGGCGCATTTAGTTACTCAGATTTATTATCGTCATCTCACCTTTTTTCCATTCTCAATGAAACATACGGATATATATATATATATATATATATATATATATATATATATATATATATATATATATATATATATATATATATATATATATATATATATATATATATATATATATATATATATATATATATATATATATATATATATATATATATATATATACATATATATATATATATATATATATATATATATATATATATATATATATATATATATATATATATATATACACACACACACGCACACATACACACTAGGCGAATACCCGCGCGTTGCGTAAGGACAAAATTATGTAGTTAAAATATTAACAAATGTGTTTTGTTAAAAAAATATCTAAGTCATTGTCACTAACTATGAAATAAAAAACTTATATAAAAAATCAAAATGTTGATGTATCATTAATAAATTGTCTTATATATCAAGACATTTCTTCTAAAAACATCAGAAAATAAATAAAGAAATTTGTTAATTTATATCATAATAAATAAACAATATGAAATTTTCATCAGATAATTCTTAAAATAAGAAAAAGAATTCATAATATAGTTGGAATCTTTATTGTGAAACTTTAGACTTATTGGTAATAAAATAACACAAGTAAAAGTTTTTTAGTTACAAAAAATTATTGTTTAAATATTATAATTTTTCAACTTTCTATAAGAACTTTAACCAACTATAACCGAAAAGACCTAAGTAAAAGAAATTGATAAATTGCATTGAATTATTTTATTTAATATTACAACTCTTAAATACTCTGACCAATAAACACTTACAATAAAATTCAAAGTTGGTTAATTATATTGAAATATTTCTTTTAATGTCAAAGCTCCTCAAATTACATTTGAAAGCTATTAATTATTATGTTATTCAATTGATACTTATAATAGTTATTATTACTACTTTTTAGCATTATGTCTTAATAAATGAGAAAAACGATAATCTGATTTGTAAAACAATAAGAGTTGTTATGAGTGAATATACTATGACATTAAAAATTACGATATAGCTTGGTTTAATATTTCTAATTTAATAGTTCGTAAATTAAAATAACTAAAAAATTGTTAATATACATTAACATTAAAGATTAATGAACTGTCTCAAATGAGTAAAGAAATTGTTAACTCTAACGAATTATTATTTAATATTTCTACATGAAAAAGCTACGTGAGTAGCAACAGGAAAATTTTTATTTAACCAATTAGTTTTACTATTTTTCATAGTTTTTAATCATTAATCATGTATCTCATTTAATTGATGATTTTATGGAGCATCTTAAACTATGTCAAACGTCGTTTTCATCCTAAATAAACCATGATTTTCGTTTTTCTTTATTTAAAACAAATTCCATCATACATAAGCTCATGTGGTGTTTAGTTAAAGCATCCAAAATTTTTATTCTTTTTGTTTTCCAATAAGAAATATGATTAGAACATTGCATTTGCTTCATTTTTTGATTGTCGAATAAATATACAAATCTTTATATATATATATATATATATATATATATATATATATATATATATATATATATATATATATATATATATATATATATATATATATATATATATATATATATATATATATATATATATATATATATATATATATATGTGTGTGTGTGTGTGTGTGTGTATGTGTGTGTGTGTGTATGTGTGTGTATGTGTTTGTGTGTGTGTGTGTGTGTGTGTATATATATATATATATATATATATATATATATATATATATATATATATATATATATATATATATATATATATATATATATATATATATATATATATATATATATATATATATATATATGATTTTGGATATCACAATATAACGAATAACAAATAGTATAAAAATAAATATTACACCTTTTAAATACATGAAACCATCAAAATGTATAACATATTTATTCGAAAAACACATCAAACATGTACGTATCATATACAAAATTCGTAGAAACAATTTCATGATTTTACATATCAAAATCTAACGAATAACAAAAAGTATGTAGAAATTAATAACATAAAAGCATTGAAACATCTATTATAAGATTTATATTTATAAACCACATCAAACCCTCCATTATCATAAAAAAAACTTGTAGAAACAATTTCATGATTTTTTTAATTCACAATCTTATCAATAACAAATACTATGGAAAAAATAAATACTTCAACTTTAAATAACATAAAAGTGCCAAAATAACCATTATAATGTTTGTATTAAAAAATACATCAAACACTCTTAAAATATACAAAGAATGTAAAAACAATTTCAAGGAAAAAAATAAAAACAATTTCAAGAATTTATAAAAATAAACATATGTTTTGTGTATTTTTCCAATTTCTGTTACTCTTCATATTTTAATCATAATCAAAGCTAATACTCATTTGGCCATCATGTTGGAAAATCAAACCAATAGATAATCTATTAATAAGAACGTCATTCTTCGTTCAAATAAACACGTTGAAAGATTTCAAAAACTTAAAATTCCAATTCAATCGTATTAAGAATCAAAAGAGATGAAATAGACCTAATACGCTTTTTCCATCATATTAACAGTCAAACTAATAAGGAATACAATTCGTCATTATTTCAATCTCGGAAATACAAACCTAAAAACGAGAATAAAACATGTACTGTTATTAAAAGAATATTGGGAGTACGATAAGAACTTAAGATTTGAACCAAAATGATTGAAAACATAATCTAATATTTGGTTAACTGAACACTTACGTTTGTCTTGACTTGGAATTCACAATGAATCTTTGGCGAGTATAGGATCAAATGACATAGGATGCATGAGAACTCTTGAAACATCAAGAAATATATGTTTTATAAACTATAAAATGAGTTTTTGAAAGAATTTAAAGTGAATGAAATAAATATATTAATTGTCATTAATTTAAGGGATATGATAAGTTTTTAGGTTTCAAATCAATATGGTTTGAGATATCAACTTATCTCTAACCACATGAGTATGAAATACCTCAATTATAAACTTGGTGAATACTCGGGCGTTGCCCAAGTATTCTAACAAATATCTTGTGGAAAATGATTATGTCATTAAAATTCACTATAAAATAATAATTCTAATATTGAGTTGATATATACAATTGCAACTATTTTGACTAATATTACTTACCGAACTTTAATAAAGTTCGTTAAGTAATATTATTCAAAATAGTAGCTTTATCAGCGACTTATGTATTGATTAAATTAAGCATAGTTTTTGATTTAATATTACTTTTAACTATTATCTATTGTAATGATTAAAAATTTTAAAAATTACTTATTTGACCATATTTTGATTTTGATCATGATAATTACTTAAAATATCAACAATAAGTAAAAAAACATAAGTAATAAATTCCATATGAAAGTTAATTAACTATTAAAACTCAATAGACTTTGTTAATTTATGTTACTCAATTGACACTTATAATAGTTATTATTGTCATTCTTTAACATTATGTCTTAATAGATGAGAAAAATATTAATTTGATTTGTAAAATGATATGAGTTTATGAAAGAATATACACATTAACATTAATTATTAAGAAGTTGACTTGGATTAATATTTCTATTTAATAAAAAAATATTATTATTAGATCAATGAACTACCTTAAATGAGTAAAAAATTGTTAACTTTAATAAATTATTATTTAATGTTTCTACATAAAAATCTTTGTGAGTAACAAAACGGAAAATCTATTTACCCAATTAGTTTTATTAATCTTCATATTTTTAAATTAATGGTCATGTATCTTATTTAATGTATGATTTTATGGAGCCTTTTAAGTTATGCAAACGACATTTCAATCCTAAATAAACCACGATATTCCTTTTTTGTGTATTCAAAATTACTTCCGTAAAAAATAACATCATGCGGTTGTTTACTTAAAACATCCAAAATTTTATTTGTGCTTTTTTTGACAATAATGAATATAATTAAAACATTGCATTTTCTTTATTTATTGATTGTCAAATGATTATACAAAGCTTTTATATATATATATATATATATATATATATATATATATATATATATATATATATATATATATATATATATATATATATATATATATATATATATATATATATATATATATATATATATATATATATATATATATATATATATATATATATATATATATATATATATATATGATTTTAGATATCATAATCTAACGAATAAAAAAGTAGTATAAAAATAAATGTTACAATTTGTAGAAAGAATTTCATGGTTTTTACATATCAAAATCTTACAAATAACAAAAATTTGTAGAAAGAACAAACCAAACACTCTTAATTTCATGACAAATAACAAAAGGTATGAAATAAATAATAACATAAAAGCATTGAAACGTCTATAATAATATTTATATTCATAAACCACATCAAACCCTCCGAAATCATAAAAAAGTGTACAACCACTCAGAAATCATCAAACACTCAGAAATCATACAAATAATGTAAAACAAATTAAGAAAAAAATTAAAAACAATTTCAAGAATACATAAAGTCAACATACGTTTGATGTATTTTCCCATTTCTTCTACGCTTCATACTTCAATCACATACACTTGAAAGACATGAATGTTTTTATGAGAAACAAATCTACTTATATAGAAACAACATGTATATATGAGAGGAATACAAAAGGTTTTTAGTAAATGCCATTAATTTAAGAAATATGAAGAGTCATTAAGTTTCAAATATAATTCTCAATTTAGTATTATCTTAATAGACAGATTTAACATTGTGTAATTTATAAATTCATTTTACTATTAGTTATTATTATTAATTAATTTTAATATTACTTAGTATTATTAAAATTTTATAAAAGACTATCCGTGTAGAAAGTTTTAATACCACTTAATATGTTTATTATAAAATCACTTATTATATTAATTATTATTGTTAACTAATTTTGAAAGTTATAATATTATTTAAAGGTTAAAAATTATTTTCTTGTACTTATGTAACACTAATTAACTATTTATAATCATTATTAGAAAGAAAAATGGAAAGTCATGAGAGTTTCAAATTAATATGATGTAATTATTTTTGCTACTTTTATAAGATACTAGGTGAATGTTTGTGCGTTGCGCAAGTGAATATCATGTAGTTAAATTTTTAACAAATTCGTTGTTGAAAATGGTTATGTCATTGACATTAACTATACGATAATATTCTTAACACTGAGTTGATATATAAAATTGTAAGTATTTTGATTAATATTACTCAATGAGCTTTATCCGCGACTTGTGTATTAATTAAATTAAGCATATTTTTAATTTAATGTTACTTTGAACTATTTTTATGATTAATTAATTTAAAAATTACTTATTTGACAATGTTTTAATTTCGATCATGATGATTATTTAAAATATCAATGATTGATATTATTTGTTAATATCTACTTATTATAATTAGAAAAGATTAAAAAAATACTGTAAAAAATACTACTTATTAATAAAAGGCTATTGGTACTAAAGAATTTGAAAAATTGTAGGATATTCTAATAAAATACCTACATGATAATTATAATTTAGAGGTTGTAAATATTTGAATACAAATTTAAATTTTCTTAATCCATTTGTGTATATAACTAATGTTAGTTATAATTTTTTACTTTACTCTTTTAACTTGTGATAAAAATAACATAATTTAACATATCTTTGAATAAATAAGTAAAAATATAGCCTCTAAAATTGAGTTGTTTATTTAGCAAAAATATTTATCTCGATTCAAGATAAAATTTAATTAACATGATAAATTATCTACTTAACGTGATATTTTCAAATTTACCAACAATATAAACATATATATATGGATTTATTTAATAAAAATTTTGTACTTATACTTGAACAATAAAAGTCATTAATTATTGTAAGTATATTAGAATAATAAACATAAAGTTGGAGATTCAAATGAATAATATTATTGAAATTAGAATAATAAAAGATTTAATGTACTAACTGAAAAAAAAAATTGAAAAGTTGGAGGTTTCAAATGAATATGATTAGTTAAAAAATGCTTCCTTTAAAATATACTATGCGCGTTACACAGAATATAATTATAGCTAAAATTTAGGCAATACATATTCAAAATAATTATGTTGTTAACATTAATTATAAAATAATAATATTTTATTAAATTGATATAAAAAATCATAAATATTTTTAATCATATTATAATAGATATTTAATAATATAATATCATTCAACGATAACTACCGCAACTTACGTGTAAATAAACTAAATATGATTATCGATTTAATGTTACTTTTACCATTATGATTAATAAATATAGAACTTACCTATTTGACTATTTTTAATTACAATTTTTATAATTATGTAGAGTATCAACCATTATTTGTAATGTGATGTATTAATAATTATACTTATAACTATTATTATTGTTAGTTAATCGAAAGACCATTTATTTCCAAAATTTTCAATTATTACAAAAAATAGTTTTTAGATATTTTCTAGTTAATTTGATATATTTAAACATTTTTAACTATATTAGAAATAATCTTTGGATATATTTAAAGTTTATTTGCTATTTAGATATAACATGATATTTAAATCAAAAAATTAATTATACTATATTGATAATTCAAAAAGTATATCATTAACATGATATCATTTTACATTATTAATATATTTAAATAATATATATATATATATATATATATATATATATATATATATATATATATATATATATATATATAATTTGACACAAAATTTAAATTAAGAAATTAAATGTTTTAGTTAAAAAGTATATTGAATTTTATTTTGAATTTAACATCATATTTGAATTAACCAATTAAGTGTATTATATAAAAATATAAAATGTTAATAGAAAAAATTTAGAATAAGAATGGGTTTAATGTAGTAATTAAAAAGGAAGTTGAAGTGTTGGGGGTTTCAAATGAATGTGGTGATAGGAAAATGCCTCTTTTATAAGATACTAGGTGAATACTCGCGCGTTGCGCAAGTATAAGTTATATAGTTGAAGTTTTAACAAATACCTTGTGGAAAATGATTATGTCATTAAATTTACAATAAAATAATAATTTTAATATTAAGTTGATATATACAATTGCAACTATTTTGAATAATATTACTTAATGAAATTTATCAGCGACTTATGTATTAGTTAAATTAATCATAGTTTTTTATTTAAAATTACTTTTAACTGTTATCTATTGTAATGATTAAAAAATTTACAAGTTACTTATTTGACCATATTTTAATTTTGATCATGATGATTATTTAAAATATCAACAATAAGTAAAAACCCTAAGTAATAAATTGATTAATTGAATTGAATTATTTTATTTAATATTACAACTCTTAAACATTTTGCTAAGACTAATAAACACTTGTACCAAAATTTAAAGTTGGTTAATGATATATTGAAATATTTCTTTCAATTTGAAAACCCCACAAATTCCATATGAATGTTAATTAACTATTATAACTAAATAGACTTTGTTAATTTATGTTACTCAATTGACACTTATAATAGTTGTTATTGCTATTCTTTAATACTATGTCTTAATAGATGAGAAAAACATTAATTTGATTTGTAAAATAATATGAGTTTTTATTAAAGAATATATACATTAACATTAGAGTTAAGAAGTTGACTTGGATTAATATTTCTATTTAATAAAAAATATATTGTTATTAGATCAACGAACTATCTTAAATGAGTAAAAAAATTGTTAACTTTAACGAATTATTATTTAATATTTTTGCATGAAAATCTACGTGAGTAACAAAACAGAAAATCTATTTACCCAATTAGTTTTATTAATTTTCATACTTTTAAATCAATGGTCATGTATCTCATTTAATTTATGATTTTATGGAGCGTTTTAAGTTATTCAAACGTCATTTCAATCCTAAATAAACAACGATATTCCTTTTTTCTGTATTCAAAATTACTTCCATAAAAAATAACCTCATGCGGTTGTTTACTTAAAACATCCAAAAATTTATGTGTGCTTTTTGTTTGCCAATAATGAATATAATTAAAACATTGCATTTTTTATTTATTGATTTTCGAATGATTATACAAAGTTTACATATCAAAATCTAACAAATAACAAAAATTTGTAGAAAGAACGCACCAAACACTCTTAATTTCATGACAATAACAAAATGTATGAAATAAATAATAAAATAAAAGCTTCGAAACATCTATAATAATATTTATATTCATAAACCACATCAAACCCTCCAAAATCATAAAAAAATGTAGAACCAATTTCATGATTTTATATATTACAATCTTACGAATAACAAATACTATGGAAAAATTAAATACTACAACTTTTGATGACAAAAAGCACCAAAATAACTATTATGATATTTGTATTAAAAATACACCAGACACTAATAAATTATACAAATAATATAAAAACAATTTCAAGAAAAAAAATTAAAAATCATTTCAAGAATACATAAAATCAACATACATTTGATGTATTTTCTCATTTCTTCTACTCTTCATACTTCAATCACATACACTTGAAAGACATGAATGTTTTTATGATAAATAAATCTACTTATATAGCAACAACATATATAAATAAAAGGAATACAAATTTTTTTAGTAAATGTTATTAATTCAAGAAATATGAAGAGTCATTTAGTTTCAAATATAATTCTCAATTTAGTATTATCTTAATAGGTAGATGTAACGTTGTGTCATTTATAAATTTATTTTACTATTATCATTATTAATAATTAATTTTCAGATTACTTATTATTATTAAAAAATTATAAAAGGCTATCAGTGTAGAAATTTTAATACCACTTAATATGTTTATTATAAAATCACTTATTACATTAATTATTATTGTCAACTAATTTTAAAAGTTATAATATTATTTAAAGGTTAAAATTTATTTTCTTGTACTTAATTAACATTAATTAACTAATTTATAATCACTATTAGAAAAAAAAATGAAAGTCATGAGATCTTCAAATTAGTATAGTGTAATTATTAATATAGTATATATATATATATATATATATATATATATATATATATATATATATATATATATATATATATATATATAATTTAACATAAATTTTAAATTAAGAAATTAAATGTTTTAGTTAAAAAGTATATTGAAATTTGTTTTGAATTTAACATCATATTTGAATTAACCAATTAGGTGTATTATATAAAAAATTTAATGTTAATAGAAAATTTTAGAATAAGAATGAGTTTAATGTAGTAATTAAAAATGAAGTTGAAGTGTTGGGGTTTCAAATGAATGTGTTGATAGGAAAAATGTATCTTTTGTAAGATATTAGGCGAATACTCGCGCGTTGCGCAAGTGAAAGTTTTATAGTTAACTTATTAACAAATATCTTATGGAAAATGATTATGTCATTAAAATTAACTATAAAATAATAATTGTAATATTAAGTTGATATATACAATTGCAACTATTTTGACTAATATTACCTAATGAACTTTATCAGCGGCTTATGTATTAATTAAATTAAGCATAATTCTTGATTTAGTATTATTTTGAACTATTGCCTATCGTAACGATTAATTAATTTAAAAGTTACTTATTTGACCATATTTTAATATTGATCATCATGATTATTTAAAATATTAACAATAAGTAAAAAACATAAGTAAAAAATTTGATTAATTGTATTGAATTATTTCATTTAATATTACAAATCTTAAACATTTTGCTAAGACTAATAAACACTTACACAAATATTTAAAGTTGGTTAATTATATTGAAAATTTTATTTTAATGTGAAAACCCCTCAAATTCCATATGAAAGTTATCTAACTATTAAAACTCAATAGAATTTGTTAATTTATGTTACTCAATTGACACTTATAATAGTTGTTATTGCTATGTTTTAACATTATGTTTTAATAGATGACAAAAAAACGTTAATTTGATTTGTAAAACAATATGAGTTTTTATGAAAGAATATATACATTAACATTAAAGATTAAGAAGTTGACTTAGATTAATATTTCTATTTAATAATTCATAAAATAAAATATGTAAAAAAATATTTTTATTAGATTAATAAACTACCTTAAATGAGTAAAAATTGTTAATTTAAACGAATTATTATTTAATATTTCTACATGAAAAATCTACGTGAGTAACAAATGAAAAAACTATTTAACCAATTAGTTTTATTAATATTCATACTTTTATATCAATGGTCATGTATCTCATTTAGTTTATGATTTTATGGAGCGTTTTAAGTTATGTAAAAGTCGTTTCAATCCAAAATAAACCACGATATTCCTTTTTTCTTTATTCATAATTACTTCCACAAAATTAACCTCATGTAGTTATTTAGTTAAAACATCCAAAACTTTATTTGTGTTTTTTTTTTGGCCAATAATGAATATAATTAAAACATTGCATTTTCTCTATTTATTGATTGTCAAATGATTATATAAATCTTTTATTATTATTATTATTATTATTATTATTATTATTATTATATATATATATATATATGTGTGTGTGTGTGTGTGTCTGTGTGATTTTAAATATCATAATCTAACGAATAACAAATAGTATAAAAATTAATACTACAATTTGTAGAAAGAATTTCATGATTTTACATATCAAAATCTAACAAATAACAAAAGGTATGAAATAAATAATAACATAAAAGCATCGAAAAATCTATAATAACATTTATATTCATAAACCACATCAAACCCTCCAAAATTATAAAAAATTGTAGAAGCAATTAAATGATTTTACATATCACAATCTTACGAATAACAAATACTATGAAAAAAATAAATAATATAACTTTTGATGAAAAAAGGTAGCAAAATAACTATTATAATATTTGTATTAAAAATACATCAAACACTCATAAATCACACAAATAATGTAAAAACAATTTCAAGAAAAAAAATTAAAAACATTTCAAGAATACATGAAATCAATATACGTTTGATGTACTTTCTCATCTCTTCTACTCTTCATACTTCAATCAAGAACACTTGAAAGACATGAATGTTTTTATGAGAAAAAATCTACTTATATAGCAACAACATGTATAAATGAGAGGAATACAAAAAAGTTTTAGTAAATGCTATTAATTTAAGAAATATGAGGAGTCAATAAGTTTCAAATATAATTTTGAATTTAGTATTATCTTAATAAATAGAAGTAACGTTGTGTAATTTATAAAATTATTTTACTATTAGTTATTATTATGAATGAATTTTAAGATTACTTAGTATTATTAAAAATTTATAAAATACTATCCGTGTAGAAAGTTTTAATACCACTTAATATGTTTATTATAAAATCGCTTATTATATTAATTATTATTGTTAACTAATTTGAAAGTTATAATATTATTTAAAGGTTAGAATTTATTTTCTTGTACTTATTTAACACTAAGTAACTAATCTATAATAATTATTAGAAATAAAATGAAAAGTCATGCGAGTTTCAAATTAATATTGTGGAAGTATTTTTCTTCTTTTATAAGATATAAATGTGAGCTTTGTTACACGATTTGATGGTTCTAATACTTTCATTCAAACTATTGAATTAAATAAAATTGAAGTATTAAAAGAAATTTAGAAAATCAATGGAAATATGAAAGAAGTATTAAAAAAATTTAGAAAATCAATGGAAATATGAAAAGACAGTGGAGTTTCAAATGAATGTGATGCTTTGAAATATGACTCTATTATAAGATATATATATATATATATATATATATATATATATATATATATATATATATATATATATATATATATATATATATATATATATATATATATATATATTTAAAGGTTAGAATTTATTTTCTTGTACTTATCTAACACTAATTAACTAATTGATAATCATTATTAGAAAGAAAATGAAAAGGCATAGGAGTTTCAAATTAATATTGTGGAAGTATTTTTTTTCTTCTTTTATAAGATATAAATGTGAGCTTTGTTATGCAATTTGATGGTTCTACTACTTTCATTCAAACTATTGAATTAAATAAAATTGAAGTATTAAAAGAAATTTAGAAAATCAATGGAAATATAAAAATAAGTATTAAAAAGAAATTTAGAAAATCAATAGAAATATGAAAAGACATGAGAGTTTCAAATGAATTTGGTGCTATATATATATATATATATATATATATATATATATATATATATATATATATATATATATATATATATATATATATATATATATATATATATATATATATATATATATATATATATATATATATATATATATATATATATATATATATATATATAAAGGTTAGAATTTATTTTCTTGTACTTATTTAACACTAATTAACTAATTTATAATCATTATTAGAAAGAAAATGAAAAGGCATAGGAGTTTCAAATTAATATTGTGGAAGTATCTTTTTCTTCTTTTATAAGATATAAATGTGAGCTTTGTTATACAATTTGATGGTTCTACTACTTTCATTCAAACTATTGAATGCTCGAGGCGTTGCGCAAGTGAAAATGGTGTAGTTAAATTGAAACAGATATGTTGTTGAAAATGATTATGCCATTGACATTAATTATGCGATAATAATCCTAACACTGAGTTGATATATAGAATTATAACTATTTTGATTAATATTAATCAATGAGCTTCATCCGCGACTTGTGTATTAATTAAATTAGGCATAATTATTGATTTAATGTTACTTTGAACTAATGTTATGATTAATTAAATTAAGAGTTACTTATTTGACAATATTTTAATTTCGATCATGATGATTACTTAAAATATAAATGATTGTTATTGTTTGCTACAACCACTTATTATAATTTGAAAACGTTTTAAAGAAGACATTTAAAAACTACTACTTATTAATAAAAAGTTATTGATAGTAAAGAATTTAAAAAATTATAGGATATTCAAATAAAATAACTACATGATAATTATAATGATTTACAGGTTATAAATATTTGAATACAATTTTAATTTTTTTAATCTATTTGTGTATTTAACTATGTCAACTATAATTTTTATTTTACTACTTTAACTTGTGATAAAAAAATAACATAATTTAACATATCTTTAAATAAATAAGTAAAAAATATAGCCTCTAAAATTGAGTTGTTTGATTAGAAAAAAAATATCCATCTCGATTATAGATAACATTTAATTAACACCATAAATTATCTATTTAATATGATATTTTTAAATGTGCCAACAATATAAACATATATGTGAATTTATTTAACAAAAGTGGTGTATATATAATTGATAATGAAAATCATTAATTAAAATAAGTATATTAGAATAATAAACATAAAGTAGGAGATTCAAATGAACAATATTATTGAAATTAGAATAATAAAAGACATAATGTATTAATTGAAAAAGAAGTTGAAAAGTTGGAGGTTTCAAATGAATGTTGTTTGAGTAAAAATGCTTCTTTTATAATATATATAGATGTGGCTTTGTTATGCAATTTGATGGTTCTACTACTTTCATTCAAACTATTGAATTAAATAAAATTAAAGTACTAAAAGAAATTTAGAAAATCAATGGAAATATGAAAATAAGTATTAAAAAGAAATTTAGAAAATCAATGGAAATATGAAAAGACATGGAAATTTAGAAAATCAATGGAAATATGAAAAGACATGAGGGTTTCAAATGAATGTGGTGCTTTGAAATATGCATCTATTATAAGATATATAGATATAGATATAGATATAGATATAGATATAGATATAAGCAAGTTCCTAGAAGTTAAATGCAGGGACCTAATCCACGGAATGTTTGTGATTTTGGTCTGTTTTTGCAAGTTAAAAGGATTTGGGACCTTAACCACTGTTTTTTGCAAAAATCATTGATCAGTTTTGTAGTTTACTTTTTTTTGTAATACTAGACGTATACCCGCGCGTTGCGCAGGAAGTAAAATATGTCTCTAAAATATTATAGAGTAAATATTGAAATATGTTGGAGTTCATGTCGACGAATATAGAAACTTGTACATGAATTGTTTAATGTGTAGTGTGGACATAATGTCTAAACATATCTTTACGTTAATCCAACAAATGTTTATCTGTAAATGTAATTGGATCATGTGTAGTTGAAATGATACTGTGACATTATTTATTTGTTTAATATAGCACCTCACATTATGTTTGTTGGAATAATCCATGAAAGTAGAACAATTCTAAATATGTAGGTTTATAAACGTATAAAGGCATAATGAGGAAAAACTTAAAAGTTCATGTTACAATCTGGTATATTTTATCAAGTAAAATAGATTGATATTAAAGAAATGAAAGTACAATAGTGTAATAGCAAAAAAATGTGTTGCTTTATTTGAATATAGATCTTAAAAGATGCTCATATAAGTAATAGAACTTATTATCGCCACTTAATCGACATAGAAAATGAACCATTCTTTTCTTATTAATATCCTAATAGTTTGGTGTTGATTAAAATTAAGGTTAAATGAACTGTTAAAATCCATTCTAGGAATAGGGGAGGATTTGAAGCTAGGGTTTGAAGGTTTAACAAGTTCTTGAAGAATCCTAGTCTCTAAAGGTATAATCTCTCTCTTTTCTAGCTTAAAATCCATTATAGGGTCTGGGATTTGTCCAATCTGAGTTTACATGTTGGGGGAGGTCATTCCTATGATCCCAAGAGATTAAATCTTATTTCTAACCATTATGTGATCAACATACAATCCATGGATGACCTGGATCTAACTGTTTGATAGAAATGGGTATTTTGAAACCATAGAACCATGGAGATGTTCAGTTATTGATGAATCTGTTTGTGCTAAAGGTTCCTTGATGCATTTTGAATGAACGAAATCATTTCTAAACGATTGCCTAGTGATTACAATCCTTGACATAGAGAAATATAGCAACCATTGAATCCATTGATGGGGTTGGGTGATTATGTTGGATTAGGTGTCTAAGCCATGACTAATAATTTGTATTTACCTAATTAATAGAAGTAAAGTCTATTTGGGTTGCCCTCATAGCTAGAGGTTTGGCAGAAATTCCAGGAGAGAGAAAGATTGATTTATTATATGACTAATAAATCAATAGAAATAAAATAAATAGTTTATTAATATATTAAAGTGATAATATATTAATTAGAAACTATATTAGTTAATTAGAAATTAATCTGGAATTAATTGGAATTAATTTAGTGATTAATTTAATTAATTAAAGGTGTAGGGACTAAAATTGTAATTATTCAATAGTTGAGTAAGTGACAGTTTTAGTAGGCCAGATGACCACGAAATTATATATGGAATATATATAATTTCGAAATTAATAAGTTAGGATAAATAGGTTTGAATCAAATGATAAAAGGTTTATCTTGATTTGAATTCAAAAAGGTTTATCTCTAAGGCTTATCTACTAGCCAACTGAAAGCTATAAATAAGGACCCGGGGGAACCCTTTTCTGCGCTAATTCTCACATATTCTCTCTAGAAATTTCGTGGCTTACCCCTAGCCCTTGGGTGTGACTTCATTTGAGGCAAGGCATTTGTGTTGCTTAGCTTGCAAGAAACAACTAAAAGATTAGTTTTTCTGAATTTATTTCTTTAGCAATTTTCTTCTGCCTTTTAGGAAATATTTATATGTTCAATAGTAGAAAACATAGATCCTCATAGGTTGCATGTGAACTTAGGGTTTTAGTTCATAGATTTGCATAAAACCTTTCAGCTTATGAACTCTAGAAATGAAACATGGATTATTTGGAATTAAATCTAATAAGGAGTAAACCTTTTGGTATGAACTGGGATGAGGGAATCCATTTCTGATTCGTCCTTATGAATAAAACCACATGGGAACGATTAGAGCTCTTGTTAGAACATGTTGGATAGAATGGAATGGGAATTCCATTGTTGGCTCTCTTAGAAATGTGATTAGAAGCTTTGAGATGAATCCATATTGGATGACCAACGGATTAAGTCTTTAATGAATGAATAGATGGTTTCTAAAGCAATGAATGGCATGAACTTAATGTTAAACTCCATACATTGTTGGAAGAATAAAATGATGAACATTAAGTGCTTAATGATTAAGTCATGAGCTTGATAAGGTTATGAGGTGTGTTTTGGGTTGGAAACCCCTAAAAGCAATCATCCATTGGTGGCATATGTGTTTGGGAAACCTTGGGATGCATTTAGACTTAGTTAGGACAAAACTGAGAGAAATCTAGACTTACAGCACGTTTTATGCGGCCTGCATGAAGAATTGCACTAGAACCACGCAACCCGCACAAATGGCAAAAATGCACAATACTTCCTGATGTCTCACATGGCCCACATGAGATTTAGCCTTGGGTTATGCAGCCCGCGTGGCCAACTCCAAACCCTCAAAAATCATCTTTTGCTTAATGTAGCTTTTTCCGTAGGCTTGATCTTTGGTGTTTGGTTCTCCAACCTTGAAAACTTATGTTTAAGATTTTATTAGCATATTAACTCCATATATAATGGGGGTTTAACCGTGCGATATGAAGATGATAAGAATGACAAGTTTATCCGTTAAGATTGGGTGAATTGAGTGTGATACCTTATTTTTATGAATTGTAGGAAGGAAGTAGAGTGGTAGCAACTTGGAGGTGGTCTAGGCTTGTCTAAACTCTCAGCTAAGGTGAGTTTACCCGAGTACATGTCCCCGAAAATTATTTTGGTGTGTGTGTTGTTTTTACAAAAATGTTTATATATTCGGTCAATGTATTATGTGCTGTAAGTATAGGTGTGCATTCATGAAAAATACTTATGATGATTTTGAACTAAATATGATGAAAATATGTTTTTAAACTAAAGATGATTTTCCAACCAAAGCATATGAAATGATGTTTGAGACGAAGTTGCATCCTTCTTGTGAATTACATTTGCATTTAGGATGGGAGACTAAGATGGTCACTCATATCCATATGGAAGTTGACTTATGACGAATGACGTGTGGTTAGATTTCTAGATAATCATCACTTGCACATGTAGAGTCTAGCTACCCCACGTGTGGTACTTGTGCAGTGGTTTGCAAGTACCTAGCTTTTGAAGGAATGAACATATGGTTCCTTCAAACCACTATGGTGAGCTTTGACTTCACGAGATCGACTTGAGGATTGGTTAGTTGCATGTGCCTTCATTACATGCATAACTTACCTTTTTATGACGAAATGATATTTTGATACAAACAATGTTTTATGATGACAAGTTGACTATGTTGATTTTAGGATAAGTCTCTAACTATATGTATGATGTTTTTTGATGTTGCGAGTTGTATTTAAATGTTGACTAAGATGACTTTAGGGACAAATTTCCCTTCACACCATTTTATGACGTATGGGTGTTTTGAAAATGATTTTTAGGGGTTGACTCGAGTATGGTGATTGACATCGCCTACTCCCAATTAGTTGACCCCATGTAGACTCACTAGGCATTTCCATTGCCTAACATTTTTTGACATGTACTCAGGTTGATGATTAAATGATGACTTTGTTAGAGCTTGGAATTTTAGAAGACAACGAGTTGTATGGTTTCATTTGAACTATGTAATGGTATTCAGATTGTAACCACCTCGCTTTTTAACTAACAAACTAAGTTGTTTTGATAGTGGGACCATACAATTTCTCGCAACATAAACTCTGAAATGATTTTTAAATAAAACCTAATGGATTTTAAAATAGTGTTCAAAACCCAAATAAACCACATTGTGATGTTTTTAAGACTAAAGTTCTCGCATATGAAGATTTTCACATTTGACGAAAACTTAAACGTTAAAATGACATTTGTATATTTACCCTTATTGGAGGTGTTATAGGAATTATCTTTCCTTGTTTTTTTGTCCAGAATTATCTTTTTTTTTTTATAGATCAGTTCAGTCTGTAAACAAGCAGGTGATTTTTAGCCGGGAATTCAATTTTTCAAATGATTTGTGTTTGACATATGTAAAATAACATTTATATTCTTTATAATATCGCTTATCGGTTTTTCGTATTTACAATTAATATTAGTATTTATTTAGATGACCTCATTTCATCCCACTCCACCACCTTCATCTCCTTTCTTCGGTCGCCCACCACCCACCTCCGTCCACTGCCACCATTTTCATCCTCCCTCCACCACCATTACCATCATTGTCCACCATCCACTTAAAGGATCAAATTAAACATTGAAAATGATGAATTATTCACTTGGAACCTAACAAACTTCAAGAATTGAAAACAAGCACTCAAAGTTCCGACTTGTAGGAAATTTTTGGTTGGAGGGTGGATTCATAAGACACTGTTCTTACCAAAAGAGCCCAGTAGCCCACAATAGATTTTTTAAGGAAAAAAATGAGTTTCATGACCTAAGATTTTAGTCAGAACCATATCTACGCAGATTAAAAACATTATGGAACACCGTATATCGGACCTTAGGACTTGAACTTGTATTCTACAAACAACGTAAGATCTAGAAATAGAAACCTTCAAAGTCTTCAAATCAATGGATGCTATTGGTGGACAACTTGACGATGGAGGTCGAGGTCCATACAATTTCTTTTTCCATTTAAACGACAAGAACCAACCAATCGTGAAATCGTCTTAAATGAATAAAAGAAGATAGTGATGAAGTGTTGATATATGTGATCATTTAGATGTTATATATTAAATTATATGGGACTATGTTAGACACCATTTACAAGCATTGAACATGATAAAAAGTTAACCACTATCACTATATATATAATGTGTAGCATGGATAAACTTGCGTGTTATGAAACTTCTTTTTATGCATTCTACCTACATTTCTTGGTTAACAGATACAATTGGCATTTCAAAAATGAACACTCTTTGGTGGCTTGATTGATGGCTCATAAGCTTTCAATTCCTCAATATAATTCAATCAAACCAAATGAAAATAATAAGAAAACATGGATCACATGGCTACATAACGATACAACATACCATAATAAATTGTTGTAACAATAATTTCACCCTTGAAACGGAATCTAACATACATTTTTAGAGGAAATGAGATTTCAGTTTATATTAAAATATTATCTGGGATCAAAGCAACTTCATTTAGCTTAAGCTTGGTTTTCTTGATTTTGCTGGAAGTTAAGGGGCCTCCTAAAGAGCATGATGTGTGGCTCTGGTTTGTGAACCGCATAGTGCACCCATCCTCGACTCTGCTGTACACCCATGGCGCGCCATTCACTCTATACCATCAAAACCCACAAACTTTGTATCAGAAAACCCAAACAGATCAAAGTATACTCAAACCATATATATACTTTGATCAAGCTTTTGTGCAGATCATATCAGTTTTGAAGTTTTGTCATCAATACCAATCGGTATAAATGATGGACCAAAACATAATATGATTCCGATAAAATTTGAGTGAAAAGGAAGTTATAGGATTAAAACACTCGTATTAAGACTGATAAGTAACAGCATACCTCAGCAAGAAGACGATTCTTCGGAAGAAGCTTCGCAACCTCTGGAGGAAGAACCACGTGCCTGGAAATTACATGTGTGAAGGAAATAAGTTCTTCAAATAACCTTAGAATCGTAACAATAGATCTTGCGAAAGAAATACAAATATGTAAAACTCAAGGACAGAGGAAACAGGAATCACCTATACTCGAAGGTATCGTCGAAATATTTCTCGGAGTACTGGATCTGACCCATTGTCGCTTTGATTTCTCAGATTCAATCAAATTTTGGGGAAAATGAAGATCGTAGTATAATAAAATCGGCAGGTGAGCTGCGTAGATGAATCAAAACAAAACAGAATTTTTGGAATTAGAATCAGAGTTAGAAATCCAACAATCTGCCAAGAACCCTATGTACCTTCGAGAGAGATGGCAGTGGTTATGGTGCGGTGACGCGGACCAAAGGGTGACACTTAAGAGAATAAAGTGGGAATAATTTAATATAAATTATTTGTAAATTTTGAATTTTGAAATCTACCGCCTAAATTGATAAAAATCTTTTTTTTTTTTAAAGCATTTTCAATTGTTAAAAGGTTTTACTTTAGAGTTTATTTCATAAAATATCATATATTTTTTGTTTTTCGATTTAAACTAAAAGTTTGTTTTTTTCAAAAATACCTAAATTTTGGAAAAACTCTTATAATGCAGCCCTGTTTCTCGGTATTGCAGCCTTGCAGGTATCTTCTGGTAATATTTTTTTCTAAAAAGATATGAAACTTTTTTTCTGAAAAAGACCTTAAACTTTTCTTTTCCGAAAAAAACCTCACATTTGACAACTTTTTCGTGTAAACTCTAAAATTTTATTTTCTAGAAAAACATCACATTTGTGTCGGTTATTATGTTCTTGATGGATGAAGATGGAGATTTGATTGTATTTATGCTTTTTACCATGATAAAGATGGATGTTACATTGTATCTGTGATTGCTTCAAACATAAGTTGTATATATTATGAAGCTCTCGTGACTCATAATAAAGATTTGTCATGAAGTGATACATGAAGACCTGATTGTTTAAGTTTTAGAGATCTAAATCACTTAAAGTGGATCAAACAACTTGTGTTTAGGTGGATTTGTAATATGTTGGATTTACATCCACATACCAAGCATCCTAAGTCACCGACCCATTTTCTTAGTAATGAGGTTGTATGCATGGCTTTCGGTTAATGAAATTGATTGATAGCTTATGTTATGAATAAGATTTGTGATATGCATGGGTTTTTAAAACTAATATATCTACGCCACTTATACATATATTACGCATACACACAATTAGGATAAGAATTTCCTTGGAAAGACATTTCCAAAATATGGCAAAATCAGCGATGTTTACATACGTAGGAAAATATATGTCATACAGAACAGATTTTAGCTTATTCAGCTCCTTCATTTGTTATGGACAGATATGATTAAGTCGACAAGTGTGAGCACCAGAAGTGGAAATGAGCTTTTGGTAGAAACTTGAGTTGTTGGAATAAAGATTGTGGTGTGGTGGATATTATAAGAGTACTAAGTCTTGTTACATGAGTGTTAGACGTGTATTGTTTGCGAGTTTTTGGCATGACGAATGTTGTCATTGATTCGCAATGTCCTCTATTGCTAGTAGCGTTATAGTGACAACCAGTGTGAAAGGAAGGTCGGGGAGTGATATCTTTACTTATTTTATGACATAGAGACTTTGAGGAGGGAATATATTAAAGGAGAGAAGAATTGTAACAACTGCTAATTTAGGCTACATATTTAACGTAACGTCCCAAAATTGTTCATTTTTAAAATAGAGTTAAAACGTCAAACCATCTCAAATATAATAAAAACCCACTTGTTCAACACCAGGTAATAATATCCCAAATTCCATAATATGAAAATCAGAGTAATAAAACAAATATCAGCGGAAGTCTTGAAAACATACATGCATGTACAGTCAAGTCGCGCCTTTCATTTTGTCCACGGAAGAACCTGAAAAACATTAAATTTTAGATAGTAAGCACATAATTTAGTGAGTTCCCCAATATACCGCATGATCCATTACGTCAACAAGCATATGACACGCAATTGTTGATGCATGAAAAAGATAAATACCTCAATCACCACTAATAGATAGGTAAGTAAGAGTTGAATCCAATGAGCGTGTGGTCAAATCACTGTGTTCAAACCAATATAGCAATAGTGTCACTCTAAAGCTAGAGAATCGCAAAGTGTGCAAGAAAAAAAAACTAAACTTAAACAAATGATTACTAAACAGAATACTTACAGATCAGTATCAGACAAACAGACTCGCATATTCCTCTTCCCTCTAATGTCGAATATATAATAAAGTCGTAATCAATAATCTTGGATACACGATGTGTTTCTCTACTAACTGTCTTAATCCATAATATTCAATATTGGCACAATTAGTGACTAACTAACACCGTGTCTTACAATCACAAAGTATAACTCATAATTATGTTTAAGATATGACTCGATATAGTGTATGTTCCTTCGACCGACCGTCTTAATTCGTTAGATGAACTAAATCAGCACAATTAGTGAACAATCTTCCACCCACGTGAATCCATTAATGAAATTGAATCAAACTAAAATCCATAAACAATCCTTGTTCAAACATATATTCAAAACCAACTTCCAAAAACTATGCTGACTAGATCTATGGACGTGAAAATGACAAGAGCCGAATGATTCTCCTGAGATCTATGATATGATGCTCGAATGTATAAAGGAATTCCAATGATTAGGAATCCTCCAACAACGAAATGATATTAAAACTCGAACCACAAGGCTAAAAGGCCGAAAACTATGAATGTAACCCTGAAAATAATTGAAAGAGACGAAATATGGACGTAAAGTAGCTCTGAGATCCAGAGAAATACTCAATGGATGCCTAGAATTCGACTGGAGTCCATTTTTTATAATGGTGTGATTATGCAATTTAGAGTCGTGAACATGTCTAGATAGCTTCGAGAAGTAACGAACTTCCTGATATTTCGATTGACCAGTCAAATTCAAATTCCGGTGTAATCCACTCCTGGCGTAACGAACTAGTTCACTTAACGCTGCTAACTTCCTTGCCTTCTTTTCTTTTATCCAACTGCCCGTTCCAATATTGCTCCTTTTTTCTTGCGAATTAACACAATTTCCACCACAAACAACTTCCAATAAAAGTGAGTGTATTCAATTGATTTTATCATAATTATTATTCTTCAATACACCAAATAACGCGTAATTTATCTAAAATAAAACGGCGTTATGAAGCAACCTACACTTGGACTTTGCTTGTCCCCAAGCAAAGTAGAGTTTTAGCCCTTAACTAATTATTTTCAACATATTCCATACCAATTAATAATATCTGAAATAATGTACCATCCAACAAATGTTTAGTGTGCTAATGACTAACTTTACACTCCCCATAAACACACCCTTTTGAAAATTCCTTAGTTTCAATGTTTATTGTTATATTCCACAATTACCCATGTACATACACTTTTCAATAAAATCATTTATGTCCTAAAACTTTGTGTATAGGTTACTTATGTTGCATTGGTATTACTTTTTTGACCTTCGTACCTTTGGAACTCACAACTTCTACAGAACTTTTGATTACAGATTTTCGACTCAAGGTGATACAGAGTCAACTCATTCAAATTCCATAGGTCATTAAGGAAGCTCCATGGCTTTCTATGGTACCCGTGTAACGAGCTTTCAACAACACTATCCCAGACCAGATGAACTTATGTAATGAGATGCATTAGTGCCCAAGGACCACCCTTTTCGAGTCAACGGGCTCGAATACCATAGGCAACTAATTGAAGTTCCCTCCTGAATCCTAATATTATTGCGCATCTAATACTCAACTATTTATCAATGACAATATAACTCTGTACATTTGTAATTCTGAAATCTAACTCAACCTGTTTTAACTAAGACTCAGCCTTGCTTACAATTGCTGTTGGACATTTCTGAAAGTATTGTTAACATATTCGTAGAAATTTTGAAGGTTCCCGACGTTGGTTAGATTGCAAGTTGTGATTAGTATGTTTGTTTATGGTTGCGATCTCACCGGATTTGTGAGAAAATCCACGAACAAAAAGGCAACCATCGCCATCTACCACCTCATAGTATTTGTTCTTGCCACAAAGTGGATTTTCAACTTCATAGTGCCTCCTGATGACTTTTGGGGTACTAATTATATAGAAAAGCAAAACTTGACCAATCATTGACATAATTTTCTTTATTAAATAATAATACAGGTAGGAATATTATTTGTTGCTAAGAAAATTTATTAATGGTAAATTTTCAACTGACATACATAATTTTCTTTTACACATCGGAAATTTTTGCAATTTTGTTATTAAATTGTGGCTATTACTGTACATTTCTCATACATAAGGTGTATTTATCTAATTTTCCTTTGCTACATCATTCTAATATTTTTTATTAAATATACTTAATTGTAATCATTTATGAATATTAGGTAGAGATTTTTTCTAGTTTAATCATTTTATATTAACTTACTTGCAATCATAGATGATTATACAACACAAGTGACTTTTACGAGTTGTAACCATTTATTAGTAATTTTGTTGTAATCACAAATGATTATAACTTAGTTGTAATCATAAATGATTATATGGCACAAGTGAGTTTCATACAAGTTGTAACAATTTAATATAGTAAATTAGTTGTAATCATAACTAATTATAGAACACTAATGATTTTTTACTAGTTGTAATTGTTTATTTGTAACTTAGTTGTAACCTTTTAGTGTAATCATTTATGAATACAAGGCAAAAACGTTAACTTAATTGTATCTGAATTTGATGATTATAGTTTATTTTCTACACTATTATAATCATGATGATTATAGCTTATTTTCTACAATTATGTTAACTTATTTGTATTCATTAATATTATATGTGATTCACATAATCGTTAGGAGAGTTCGCTAATAGTTGTTTTGGTTCTTACTTGAAATTTGATAGTTGTATTTATTAATGATTCTATCTATTATTCATTGAAGATTATATGATGCTCATTTATTGATGAATATATCAAAATTATATTCATTGATAATTATTGTATTATTCATTGATGATTGTGTTATGTTTTTATACGTTTCTGATTCATTTTATATATTTATCTTAGTTTGTTTACTTAATTTCTTGTCCACTTTCAATATAGAAATTTGAGAGTATTGGAGTTGCGAGAATGTAAAGTTGAAGCGGTTCATTTAAAGTCAAAAGATTCAGCGCAAGAATAAATAAGAAACCTACATTATATTGTGTTTTAATAATTTATGATTAAAAATGTATTTTTTTCTACATTGTGTTGTATATTCATTTTCGATTACAATTGTAGTTGATTTTTATATATACATTGTCCTTTATTTATTTATGATTACATATATTTTTTTTATTCATGACTACGTTGTGTGTTATATTCATTTATGAATCGAATCCTACAAATCAAAATAATACAAGAAAAAAGAACATTGTTTTTTATTTTAAGCAAAAATGATGAATATGATTATTTACTATCTATCAATAAAAACAAAAAATTTAAAAATTAAATACTTTTTAAGGAAACTATCAATCAAATTCCTAGATTTTAAGAAAGTATTAATTATTTTTTATTTTATTATAATTTAATTATAATATACAATTATCAATATGTTTTTAGAAATTGATTGATCCAGAACTCGTCTCGTGTTCTCAACATTTTTGTTGGTCTCGATTGAACGTCTCTCTCTCTCTCTCTCTCTATATATATATATATATATATATATATATATATATATATATATATATATATATATATATATATATATATATATATATATATATATATATATATATATATATATATATATATATATATATATATATATATATATACAAAGTCTAAGAGTTTAAAAAAAATATCATAAAAAATCATTTTTTAGTATATGCATATGCAAAAAAAAATGATTTTTTTTTAAATATCTTAGTCGCACAATAAGAAAATTTTGGGTACATTTTTTTTTTGAAAAATATTGTGTCGAAATAAAGTTCATAAAATGGGTTCTTAGATTCTCTCACCTTTTTAGGTTATCAATTGAACTTTACCATATATATGTATATTATCTATCAGATAAAATAATAATTGAAATTTTATAAAAAAATTATATCAGAATTATTGGGGTATTGATTCATAGAGTATAATATTGAATATATATATATATATATATATATATATATATATATATATATATATATATAATATTATACTCTATGAATCACTACCCCAATAATTCTGATATAATTTTTTTATAAAATTTCAATTATTATCTTATCTGATAGATAATTATTTATATTAAAAAAAATAAGTAATACATAACCAATTGTAGTGTGCCATTTGGAAAGGTTAAGGTTATGAACTTATGATATTAGATTGCCAAAGTACCTTGTTGAGGGTTGTGTGTATTTTTCCTTTTTTTGTAAAATACCACTTTGATACACCATAATCGGTTGTGTGGGAGTTCCAATGATCACGGTCTAAGGTTATGTCTAACAACTTACAAAACAGATTGTACGTAAGGGTAGAAGGAGTAGACCCGAGTTCGAAGAGGGATGACCACAGATCGACAGCGGTATCGCCGGCCCCGCCCACGCAGGATGGAGATAGATGGGGGTGGGAGGGTTCGAAATTGGTTTGGTGAAGCCGTATGATCCCTCGATACGCCATCTGCAATATGCAGATCTGCAACACGCCACTTTAATTCACTGTATTGCAAAAATGCACATCTGCGATATGCCAATTGGTGGACGGAAGCACCCCCGATTTACTTGATGAGTACTTAAATATGTTAGAACGAACATCACGTGAAAGCCCCTTCAACTTGTGTTATGGTATTGTTCAGTTATATTGTGCAGAGTACATGCGCAAACCAACATCTAACGATATTCAACTGTTGTACGCTACACACGGATCCAAACATGGATTTCCTGGTATGTTAGGTAGCATTGATTGTACACATTGGGATTGTAGGAGTTGTCAAACGTCTTTACGAGGCCAGTACATGAGAGGTGATCACAGGTTCCCTACAGTTATACTGGAAGCAGTGACGTCACAAGACTTGTGGATATGACATTCATATTTTGGGGTCGCTGGAGGCAACTACGATCTAAACGTTATGTACCAATCACCACTATGAATGATAGCGTTCTTGGGACAGCACTAAAATATTCATTTACTTTGGACGGGGAACAATACACACATGTGTACTATATTACAGATGAGATATATCCTAAGTGGGCAACCTTTGTGAAATCATTTTTTATAGGAAATAGGCTTAACAAATAAACTTATACTCTTAAGTTCACATGCAACCTAAGGATCTATGTTTTCTCTAATTGAATCTATAACTAAGAACCCTATAGGCAAAAATCGATTCTACAAAAATTGGTTTAAGAATTACTAACCTTTTTGTTTCTTTCTTTGGAAGCAAGCACCACAAGCGTCGTGCCTTAAATGGTTCACACCCAAGCTAGCAACATAGAAGACCAGAAGTAGAGAAGAGAGCCTCTATAGAAAATCGCAGATTATAAGGTGCAAGGGGTGCATATTTATAGCCTCAAGGGTTTTAGCAGATAAGGCTTATAGATAATCCTTATTTGAATTTAAACCAGATAAACCTTTTATCTTAAATTCAAACCCTTATTATCTATTATATATATTTCAAAAATCATAAGGATTAATGTCCTGATTTTCGTCCAACATATATATATTATAATTATCTATTTCTCAACTATTGAACAATTACAATTCAGCCCCTACACTTTTAATTAATCCAATTAATTCCAATTAATTTTTGATTAATTATTAATTAAATATTACTATTTCTAATTAATATATTATCATCATAATATATTAATAAACTATTTATCTTAATTTATTAATCATATAATAAATCAACATCTCACTCTCTCTCTAAAAGTCATATTGTCCAATTGCTAGCGTTGAAGGCAACCCAAAAGGATTGTGCTACTATCAATCAAGTATATACCAATTATAGACATGTCTTAGACACCTAATCCAACAATTTTCACATCCAGTTACCCCAAAAAAGAAGCGTTTCAAGGCGGCCCAATAAGCGGCAAGAAAGGACGTAAATATATCATGTATGCTTGCTTTATATTACACAATGTGATCCTCCATGATGAAGGTACTATACATGTCCGGTACATGATGTCGCTCTTTAACCGATGTAGAAGTTAACGATGATATGATTATGGAGTTACGCAATGAATTAATTCACCAAAGAATTTATAGGATCTTGTTGACCACATCAACATACCTATATAGCTACATTGGATCGCTAGTTTATTTAATGTATTTAATTTAGGTTTTAGTTATCGTATTTAGGTTTTAATTTCCCGTATTTAGGATTTAATTTCTAGTATTTATTTTTAAAATTTTTTATAATGGTGTGCTTTTTTAATTTAATGTTATTTGTCTTTTTTATTTTATTTACTACTTTTTAATATTATTTTAAATATTAAAATATATGTTATTTTAATTATTTAATTTAATTAATCATTTTAAATATAGAAAATAGGATGTGGCATTGAGGGTTGCGATGGTTGGGAAAGATCTGTTTCCATGGTTGAAAGGTAGTGAAAGATGAAAGTGAGAGGTGAGAGAAAAGTTGATGTGACAAGTGGGTTGGGAGGGTTGGGATGGTTTTACTCCCCACCCTAAGACTATTCGGAATACTCATCATTGACGAATCGTGATGGCTACGTGGCTACCCATCACGGCCGTGCACACCGCCCTGGGTGCGTTGGAGGGTGATGGCGAGCACGGTGGATCACAGCCAATAGGGAAGAAATAGCCGTTGAACGGCTAGAAACTTTTAAAAAAATTCATTTAAACCAAAATTTTCTTATAAATATACACACAGTTACCTCATTTAACACACACATTCATACAATCTTTCTTATTCTCATATATATATATATATATATATATATATATATATATATATATATATATATATATATATATATATATATATATATATATATATATATATATATATATATATATATATATATATATACATACACACACACACGCACACACACACACATACACACACACACCAAAATATGAATTATTTGGAAAAGATGGATTTTTTTTAAAAGAATATGATTCGGACGATGGCGAGTTTATCACAACATTTAGTAATGTTGTTGCGCACGCTGCCGATGAAGTGTCTTCAAACGTTAGACAAACAAGAGCCGTTATCAACCTAGATCGGCAAGCTGCACATGATCTTTTGGTACGTGACTATTTTGCTGATAATCTGCTTTATAATGATATGTTATTTAGACGTCGTTATCATTTAAATAGAGACTTATTTTTACGTATTAGCAACGCTTTAGAGACGATATATGATTATTTTAAGCAAAAACCCGATGCTAGAGGTAGAATTGGTATTGTGCATTTGTTATTGACGTGTTTGGTAATGAGTATTTGCGTAAACCTACAACACGTGATATCGAGAAATTATATTTGGCACATGAAGCGAGACATGGTTTATCGGTATATTGGTATACCGCTTAGGCGTGGGAAAAATGTCCAACTGCGTGGCGAGGGTAATTTACCCGAGGTGACGTAGGTGAGCTAACTATAATATTATAAGCTATTGCATCACACGATTTGTGGATTTAGCATGCGTACTTTGGGGTTGCAGTGTCCAACAATGACCATAATGTTGTGAATCAGTCTCCCATTTTCAATGATATTTGGACCGGACGAGCTCCTGATATGTCATTCACAGTGAACGGACGTCAATACAAGCACGAATACTATCTTTGTGATGAGATTTATCCAGATTACGCCATATTTTTGAAGGCGTACGTGGTACCTTGAACTGAAAGAGCAAAGACGTTTACACGAAGACAAGAATCTGCTAGGAAGGACATAGAGTGGGCATTTGGGGTCCTCAAGCAAAATGGCATGTGATCAAACACGCTGCACGACTCTTTGACGACGGTAGGATAAACACAATTATGTATGCGTGCATCATTTTACATAATATGATAATTGAAGAAAAAAGTAGAGCGATTTTCACATACAACGAGGCCAACGCAGTTAACCCAGATCAACAATTCATTCCCGGTTCGGCATATTTACAACGAGTAGTCGAAATTCAAGATTCCGAAACGTGCCAATATATTCGAGAGGACTTAGCGGAGCATGTTTATCAAAACAGCTTGAATGAAGACGAGTAATTTTATTATTGAATTTTCCTTATGGTGTTCTACGTAATGTTTTTTTAATTAATGTCAGCTTCAGTAATGGTTGATTTTTCATCGTCTCTGACTATTTGATACTCATAGAAGTCAGATTTTTCAAATCTTTTTTTCGTAACTTGGAGACGGATGTGATTGCCTTTGTTGACCATACGGCTGATGGAGATTGGGTGTGTCTGTTGAGAAATCTTTGAACTTTCTTCCTAAGTTCTGGATTTAGATGGACCGAGGGAAGTCCAGAGAAAGTGTAGCAAAATTTCTCCATTTGGAGTTAGAGGCACATCCCAGTTGTGATTGTTAGATACCGGAGGATCATAAGATAAGTCTGGGTGGTAGTCGGTATCAATTAGGGGTCGGATGACAAAGAAACTATTCTGATATGATTGGTTTGCAACTTTGGCCATTTCTTCTGCTTTCATCTCTTCATCTAGCAGATTCCCGAAGATTGCTGCAATCTCATTATAGTCAGCATTTTTCAATGCCTTGATATGAGGGGGATCAGAATGTTTGATTGGGGAGTACTTGGGTTGAGGAATGTTAGTTTTTGGTGAATTTGGGGGAGTGTTGAGTTTTGGTGGAGTGCTATGTTTCGGAGGAGATGTGGGAGGAGTTTTGTGTTTAGGAGGGGTGTTGTGTTTTGGAGGGGAAGTGGGAGGTGTGTTGTGTTTTGGAGGAGAATTGGAAGGAGTGTGCTGTTTCGGAGAATCTTGAGATGGGGGTTTCTGATTATTGTTGTCCTCAGTTTCTTCTTTTGAATCTGACATGTTGGTATCTTCCATTTCATCATCATTGTCGTCATTCTTTTTATCATCTCCAAAAAGAGATGATCCCGAGGGGCCAGCTTCTGAGGGTCCAGCTCCTGAAGGACCAGCTCCTGAGGGTCCAGAAGAGCCAAAGAAAGGGCCGGTTTTGTTGAGGAGTGACTGATGAAGAGGCACCCTTCCCCCTCCTGGGGCTTCTGCAAAAGTAGGAGTCACAGGTAGGTGCCTGGATATGTCAGAGAGTTGAGCCAATACCTTTTCCGAAAAGGACTTGAAGTCTTTGGAAAGAGAGCCAGTAGATGGAGATTGTAATTGTTCGAGGCGAGTGACAAATTCTTCCAATTGATCAGCAGCGAGATTGATGGTGCCAATGGGACCACGTATTGATTCAGAAATGTTGTTGAGGGTGACAGAGAGAATCTGAGTTAGGAGAATGTTGGTTTTTCTGAGTGACCGATGATCCTCAAAGGTGTTCCGAACATAATCTTTGACATCATCGAATAGAGTGAGGAACTTGGCTTCAATGCAGGCGTTGTAGTCTTGAACTTGATTGAATAAGCGCACAGAGGTGCTTTTGACCTTGGTAGCTTCAGCAACACTTGCCTTGGCATCGGAACGTCGTTCTTCATCGATTTTCTGAAGACCTTCCGATATGGCCTTTTGAACGGAGGCATCAAGAAACAAGTTCTTGTGTTCTAGAGCTTCAACTTTGGTGCGTAATTCAGAAAGTTCCTTTAGAATGGCCTCGTTGGATTGGGTGGAGTTGATTTTGGAGACCATATCCAGAAGAGAGTCAAGCTTTGAATTGACTTCTGAATTATTGACGTTCGGAGGAGGGGGAGGAACTTCCGTTTCATTCGCATGTCCTCCTTTGTCGGATGTGGAGGAGGATTCTTCCACATGGATGTCTAATTTGGAGTGGGGATAATCGACTTCTTCATCTGGTCAAAGAATTTGTATGGTCTTAGAACCAGATTGAGAGAATACTATCCTGTGCCTAGATTCAGCAGATCGGGACGGTGATGGAGGGGTTTTGAGGGTTTGGTGCTTCAGCCTGTTTGCATCGTTGCGTTCTTGCAGAAAGCTTTCAAACGTTATCGGAATGATGTGTTGAGTGAGATTTTGCTAATGTCTTTTGTTGGGGTTGAAGACGAATTGAGGGGCTGAAATGCGAGATAGTTCAAACTCAATCCATTTGCCGATGTCATCAACCTCAGTTTGAAATTTAGCCCGTTTGACTTGAAGTTCTTCTGAGTCTGCCTCAGATGGCTCACCTAGGGCTCTGAGTTGAAGAAGGCGGGTATTGCGAACGTTGAATCTCTGTTCCATTCGGACAAGTAGTTATTGTCTGAGGCCGAGGGCCGATTTATAGCGAGATTCCAGAAAGGAGCCTGATTTGGGAAAAGTGATATTGTGTGCCTGTTGGTCTTTTTCGGCATCTTTTTGTTTCTCCTTGTTCTGTTTTTCAGTAGATTTCTGTATTTTTAGCTTTTTCTGTTTTTCATGTTCTTCCTCGGAGTCATCAAGCTCCCAAGCAGTGATAGTCTAAACAATATTTAGATGTTAGAGATGAATGAAATGGTAATACATACCAGAAATGGGAGAGATAATGTTCTGATTATCACTCAGAAGATAGAATTGTGATTAATCAAGTTAGTCTGAGTGTTCCAGAAATTAAGTGTTTTGTGTTGTCAAAAATTGTGTTGTCAATAATCAATGGATGATAGTATTCAATTTTGACTAAGTTGGAATAAGTGATTTGGAAGATGTTGATCAGAAAGAGAATTCAGAAAGATATTTTTGAGGGAATTAGAAAGAGAATTTGAGAAAGAGATGTCCGAACCAGAGGTTCAGAAATGAGTTTAAGAAGGAGGTTTTAGAAATGAAGGTTCAGAAGTGGGATTAAAAGAGGGAGATTTCCAAAACAATGATTCAGAAGTGGATTAGAAGGGGTTTTCGGAATGAGAATTCGGAAGTGAAATTAAAAGAAAGAGATTTCCAAAACAAAGATTCAGAAGTAGTGGATGTGTACCTTTTTTACTTTCTTTTGTTTCTTTTGCTTGGGTTGTTTTGAGGGGGAGATCTTAATAGCCTTTTTCTTCTGTTTTCCTTTTACAGTATCCTTCTTAATCAAGGGTTCTGCAGAGTAAGGAGTAATTGTGGCTATGCCTTTTAAGTGATTGACGAGGAGTGGATTATCGGGAGCAGCAAATTGAAGGAATCCTTCAGGGAGACTTCTGATAGGGCCGAAAATGTCATCGGGTTTGGGAGTGTAGGGAGGTAAGGGGTCCATAGAGTATAGCATGTCCTCTTCTCCGGAAGGAATCGAAATATTGTGGAGAAGATGAAGAAACTCGATACATATAGCCCAATATCGGACTGAGTGTAATCGGAAAAGGGGGTTTTTGGGAGTCAGAAACATAGGCCATGAAATCCTCAAAGAGGATTCCGACATAATCAACGGGTCTGCCTGTGTATAGACTCCACAACAGTTCTAGCATTCGTCTGCTCATTTGATCTGTGCCACCTGTTTTGCCTGTAAGACTGCGAACACAGTAGTGCACGCACTTCCAGAGGGGAGACAAACAACTTTTCTTGAGAGAAGAGAGGTTTTTAAGGGGGTACTTGTATCCCATTTGATATAGCATACTGATGAGCTCTTCTTGAGTGGGTTCTGGGTATGTGTCCTGTCGAACCATGAGACTTAGAGACGAAGCAAACACGCTTCGATCCAGTTTTTCTTTGGTACCGTTTGCAAGGGAGACAATGAGATGGTCATCCTTCTTTGTGGCATTAAGGATGGTTTTCTTGAGGAATGGTACTGGAATTGCAGGTGGAGCATCAAAGAATGCTCTTGAGAGAGGATGTCTACTCAAGATGTAAATGACGATTTGTAAATAATCTTTGGACGTCAAAGGATCACTTGGAACTTGTAGGTTACAGTTGGCTATGGTGACTTTGCCTCCAGGAAAGGAGCCACCACTTTTAGATGAAGATTCCATTCTTCTACTGAAGTCTAACAAGTCAGTATAAACTGGAAGACTAGGTATTCAGTGAAGAACAGTTGATCGAAATAAGGAAGGGGAGAAGATTGAGATGAAATCAGACTTTTTAATTGCTAAAAATTGGATTTGTGGGGGTATAAAATGCGTAATGTTGTTGCAGTTTATTAAGAACACATGGACAGTGTATTTTAGGGTTTTTAGATCGAGTGAGGATATAGAGATCAGAGATAAAGTACCTTGTTAGAGAATGTCATCTAAGAGGATAAAGAATATAGATTACCTGGTTCGACGAGAGTGTCGCAGGAGAAGGGAGAAAAAGCGTTGCTTGGAGCGTTTAGGGTTTTTAGGGTGAGAGTGAATGAAGAAGACGAGAGGATGATGAAATAGAGAGAGAAAGGAGGGAGGGAATGGTTAATGAATTTCAATAAAGAAGAGAACCGCCGGATTGGAAGATTGGGAGTCGTGTGAAAGGATGTGTCAGAGTAAATTGTGTGCTTGACATTTAATGCGTAGTAATGATGAAATGGTATGGTCCAATAAAGGACGGACACCTCTGACACAAAGAGGATCCGATTGGCGATTTGCAGTTATTTATTCCTAATTATTGGTTATTTAATTTTCATTCCTTCATTAAATATGTCTGGTTCTTTATCCAAATGAAGTTTGGGTTCAGAAGTGATGAGTGTTAAAAGAAAATTACCTTTGTTGATTAGTGATTGGTGCTGTTGATTGTTCCGGAATGGAGATGTTCAGAGATATGGAGAATTTAGAAAGAGTTCAGATGTAGTACGACTATCAATCGAAATTATGAAGTGTTATTGAGAAATTCAGAGGGTGATTTTCAGAAGGTAATTTTGAAAAATTCAGAAGATGAAGTTCAGAGGGTGAATTTGAAAAATTCAGAAGATGATGTTCAAAAAGTAAGTTTGGAAAATTATGCCGAAATGATGGGATTTTGAATAAAGATCATTTAAATTTTATTGATAAGTGGAAGTATGGATGATCGCAGAGATGATTAATGACGCCGTCAATATGTGCTGAGTTGTCTAATCAATCGTCGCAACTTGATTTGGCATTTATAATGGCAATAAAGGCCTGTGAGACTCATGATTATATCTAATGGCGAGGTGTCATTAAGTAAAAGAGAGTGATCAGTCGAATATTTGCCTATAAAAGGGCTTTGAACTGAATTGAGAGGATAATATTTTCGGCAGAACTACTATACACTATGGCAGCTAGGCGTCCATTTAACCGTGATGAGAAGGTTGAGGTTAAAATACAAGAAGGAGAATATGCAGGGGCAGTGTATGGTGGGGTAGTCAAGGGGGTGTGGAATCACCTTTATGAGGTGAAAATGACTACCCTCACTATGGTGCAACAGGAGGTCCATTGACTGTCCATGTCAGATTTCCTTTTCTGTAACCTGTTCCTCCAAATATCATTGTGGAGTACAAGCAGTTTGAGCTTGTGGAGGTCTGGTATCGACGAGGATGGTGGCCAGCTACGATTTCCAGGACGACTCCATTTAACCAGTATCATGTTATGCTGGTTGATAGAACGCATTTGTTTGTTGATGAATCTGAACTGCGTATTCATCAGAAGTATCACTTAGGGGATCCTCCAGTGTGGCAGTACTACAAGTTGTAAGAGTAACTGGGAAAAAGCTTAGTAGTATATGTCTGTTAGTTTATGTATTGTTATTTGAACGTATGTGAAGAAGAAGCTTTTGAGTTGTATTTTGTATCTTTTGGGTTTGTGTGAGTTTTCTAGTGCTTAAGAAAAGTAGAAATAATAACTGAAAAATGAAACGAAAAATAAAAAAATAGAATAATATAGACTGAGATGAAGTAAAGAAGATATAATGTAAGGTTGGTGTTGTTGGTTATATGCCCATCGTTATAACAAGTTGGTAATATTATTATAAATAGTAGGGTCCTTTTGGGTTACACGCAAGAGACGATTTAGCAAAAAGAGATCGAAAATAAACTTGAGGGGTTAAGTTTATTAATATACCAAAGTAAAGGTATATTAATTAGAAACTTAATAAGGATAAAGGACTAAAGTGAAATATCCACAAAGGAGGGGATAAGGATGAGGAGCACTATAAATACAACCCTGGATCTGAGTTGTAAGTGCTGCCAAAACCCTAATTTTCGTCACTCTCCTCCCACCCCTCGGTATACGGCCGATTTCTTTCAAAACCCTAAGTATTATGTGCTAAAACTTCAAGCAAAGGTATATACTACATCAACGGGTGCTAGATCGTTGTCTTGGGTGCGATTACATTAGAGGAGTTCTACTTTGGGCTCTCGTCATCCTAACAAAATCAGATCTGAGATTTAAAAGGTATGTCTTGAACCCTCTTGATTTTACAGTTACAAAAGTGTGCATGATTCTGTGATCCTGGTTGAATGCGATTTAGATTTCTGTTTCCGCTGCGTTTGTTTTATGTTATCGTATTCCAACAGTGGTATCAGAGCAGCTTTATCATGATTTTGTACTGTTTTGATTCGATTAAAATTGCTAAAAATCGTTTTTTTTTCTGATTTATCGAATCTGATCGACGTCCGCGCCGCGGTACTTGAAATATCGCGTCGCGGTTTTTCTAAAGTTACGATCATTATGGTTTTGCCGCGTCGCGTTTCCTAGTGTTCCGCGCCACGTCGTTCTTGTCATGATCGATTTCTTTTGATTACCGCGTCGCGTTTTCTCGTGTTGCGCGTTGCGGCGGTCGTGATGTTTTATTTTCTGAAATCAGATTTCTTGTTATAAAATGGTGATTTTAATATTGTATGATTGTTTAGATTAATCATTGACATAGAATGCTTGCTTGCTCAATAGGATTAATTGCTAAACACAAAGTTTAAAATGCTTCAAAATTTAATGGATGATTGTTTAAATTAATTATTAACACTGCATCCTTGCGTGTTTAATAGAATTAATAGTTAAACATAATTTTCAAAGAATACTTAAAATTTTAAATGATATATATATATTAGAATTGTATCTATATGTATAACTTAAAATAAAAACATTGGTCAGACCGTGACTAGGCTCACCTACTCTAAATGTGTAGAAGGTTGAAGGAGGTCTCTTTGATTCCTAATGAGGTCGGTTTTTAAATAGCATTCATTGCTTACCACCCTCACCGCCTGTCACATTTTATTGAGTGGAGTTACCGAAAGGGTTTGATAGAACAGTGTTTCAAGATAAAAGTATTACTGAAAATACACAAGTAAGAAAAATTTGTTAAAAGTTAATAGAATTTTTCAAAAGTCAAATTGGCAGTTTCAAACCGATTTTAAAAGTTTAAATTGACCTTTTATGCCAATTAAAAGGTTAAAATGTTTTAACATAAAACGAAACAAAATCCCGTTTTATGAAAATGTAAATCTCATGCTACCCACAAAGAACCACACATTTAACCGGGCCCATCCGGCGTGGGAAGTGCTATAGCTGATGATGCAACTAGAGCTGTTAGGGATGCTTGGCAAAAGCATAAAGATCAGTCAGATGAGGTTGCTTGTCTCATGTTGGCAACCATGGTTCCGGAACTCCAAAAGAGTTTCGAGACCACTGGGGCGTTCGACATGGCCGACCAGCTCAAGGAAATGTTCCAAGAGCAGGCTAGACAGGAACGGTATGACACTATGATCTCCCTACTAGATTGCAAGCATCAGGAGGGAACCGCTGTCAGTGCATACGTGCTTAAGATGAAAGCGTACGTTGACAGATTGGAGCGACTTGGATTTCCGATCGCTCAGCAATTGGTTACGGATATCATCCTCCACTCGCTGAGCAGTACATTCAGTCAGTTCACACTGAATTTTAATATGAATGGATTGGAAAAGACCATAATGAAGTTACACGGCATGCTAAAAACTGCCGAGGCAAATATGTCTAAATCCAAGAACTCCAGCTCCACGGCTCTAGTATTGGCAATCAGGGAAGGCGTAATCAAGAAAAAGAAAGCCAAGAAGCCTAAAGGCAAAGGGAAGGGTCAAGTTGGTAACCCCAACTCCAACCCTAGCAACAAGGGCAAGGCTGGTTCTATGATAGTGTCGTCACCAAACCCTGATGAGGCCATTTGTTTCCACTGCAGAGAAAAGGGACACTGGAAGCGAACCCGCCCTAAATACCTGGAGGAGATCAAGAAGATCAAGCCCAAAGAGTCTGGTACCTCAGGTATATACATGATAGAACTCCATAATACTTCTACTACTAATTCATGGGTCCTAGACACGGGATGTGGTACTCACATTTGCTCTGATGTGTAGGGACTAAGAAGATGTAAGAAGTTAAGGCATGGGGAGCTTGACTTGATCATGGGCAACAGACATACAGCTGCTGTCAAGAGGATTGGGGATTACGAGCTCGTGCTTTCTACTGGATTTTCTATTAATTTATTAGATTGTTGCTATTCGCCAGAAATGGCTAGAAACATTATTTCTTTTAGTGCTTTGTATCGAGACGGTTTTGATTTTGGTTTTGATAATGGAAATATTTTAGTTTTCAAAAATGATTGTCTTTACTTTAAAGCATGTCCTACAAATGGTATTTATGAAACTATCGTGAGCATTAGAAGAAATAATAGCTTAATCTTAAATGCTGATTCAGATACATCCAAAAGTGTATTGGATAAATCATGTCTATGGCATTGTCGACTTGGCCATATAAACAAGAAACGCATCGCCAAACTCCAAGAGGATGGGATTTTGGAATCATTCGACATCAAGTCTGATGATGTATGTGAGTCTTGTTTATTAGGCAAGATGACAAAAGCGCCATTCACAGGGAACTTTGAAAAAGGCAAGGATCTGTTGGACCTCATACACACTGATGTGTGTGGACCGTTTAGATCAGCCACAAGACATGGAGAAAGGTACTTCGTCACATTTACTGATGACTTCAGCAGATATGGGTATGTTTATTTGATTAAACATAAGTCTGAAACCTTCGAGGTGTTCAAAAGGTTTCAGAACGAAGTAGAGAATCAACAGGGCAAAAGGATTAAGATCCTCCGATCCGACAGGGGTGGAGAATATCTTAGTCAAGAATTCTACGATCATCTGGGGAACTGTGGAATTGTTTCACAGTTGACTCCTCCCGGAACACCACAACATAATGGTGTAGCTGAGAGGAGGAACCGAACATTACTTGATATGGTTCGGTCCATGATGAGTCGTGCTACGCTTCCAATCAGTTTCTGAGGCTATGCCTTGGAGACTGCAGCAAAAGTCCTGAACCTTGTACCAACTAAGAAGGTCAGCAAGACACCCTCTGAAATATGGAATGGGACTAAACCCTCATTAGCGCATTTGAAAGTCTGGGGTTGTGAAGCTTACGTCCGTCGTGAAGCCATCGACAAACTAGAACCCAGATCAGAGAGGTGTTACTTTATTGGTTATCCTGCTAGTTCTTTTGGGTATTTGTTTTACAAACCTTCTGAAAACAAGGTGATTGTTGCACGAAGGGCATTCTTCCGAGAGAGGGAGCTGATACACCAAGAGGCCAGTGGGAGCCAAATTGATCTTGAGGAGATTCAAGAACCAACCAATAAATGACCTGATGTTGGCACTAGCTCTTAATCAGAGGTTGAAAAACCTGTTGAGCCTCAGCCAAGTACAGCTGGGGAATCTGACATACCTCCACCTCCTGTCCGGAGATCTGATAGAGTACGTCATGCACCTGAATTCTATGGCTTACATATTACTGAAGGTGATGAGTCAATGGTAGGTGACGATGAACCTACCAGCTATCAGGAAGCAATGGCAGGCCCAGATGCTGCCAAATGGAAGGAGGCTATGGAGAGCGAGATGAAATCCATGTATGATAACCAAGTTTGGAACTTGGTTGATCAAACACCTGGCCTTAAAACAGTTGGGTGTAAATGGGTCTTCAAGAAAAAGACAGACATGGATGGAAAAGTACACACATATAAAGCCAGACTGGTGGCAAAGGGTTATACTCAAACCCAAGGGATTGATTATGAGGAAACTTTTTCACCAGTGGCAATGATTAAATCTATCAGGATATTGTTTGCCATCGCAGCCTTTTATGACTACGAAATATGGCAAATGGATGTAAAAACCGCTTTCCTTAACGGAAAAATTTCAGAAGATGTGTATATGACACAACCAGAGGGTTTTGTACAGTCCAAATATCCCAATAGAGTGTGTAAACTTGTGAAGTCGATTTATGGACTCAAACAAGCATCTCGCAGCTGGAATCTCTGCTTCGATGAGAAAATCAAAGAGTTTGGATTTTCGAGAAGTGAAGATGAGCCATGTGTATATGTCAGAGCTAGTGGAAGTGCTGTTGTCTTCCTTGTGCTGTATGTTGATGACATACTACTCATAGGAAACAATGTCCCAATGTTGCAAAGTGTTAAAACTTGGCTTGGGGATTGTTTCGCTATGAAAGACTTGGGAGAAGCAGCATACATACTTGGTATAAAGATCTATAGAGATAGATCTAGGCGACTCATTGGTTTAAGCCAGAGTACATACATAGACAAAATCTTGAAAAGGTTCAAGATGCAGGATTCCAAGAAAGGATTCGTGCCTATGCAACGTGGTATGACATTGAGTAGAGACCAATGTCCTAGTTCTAGTGATGAACGAGAGAGAATGAGTCGAATCCCATATGCTTCAGCAATGGGATCGATCATGTATGCCATGTTATGTACAAGGCCTGACGTCTCTTGTGCCTTGAGTATGACGAGTCGTTATCAGGCCAATCCTGGTGAAAATCATTGGACCGTAGTCAAGAACATTCTTAAGTATCTTCGGAGGACGAAGGAAGTGTTCTTGGTCTATGGGGGCATGGAAGAACTCACTGTAAGTGGTTATAGTGATGCTAGCTTCCAAACCGATAGAGACGACTCCTGTTCGCAGTCAGGATTCGTGTTCTTACTAAATGGTGGGGCAGTAACTTGGAAGAGTACCAAGCAAGAAACAGTAGCTGATTCGACAACGGAGGCTGAGTATATTGAAGTTAATGAAGCTGCAAAGTAAGCCATGTGGATGAAGAAGTTCATCAGGGATCTCGGTGTTGTTCCTAGCATTGATGGTCCAGTTGAGATCTTCTGTGACAATGAGGGTGCAGTCGCCTTGGCGAAAGAACCCAGAGCTCACAAGCGCACAAGGCATATACACCGGAAGTACCATTATATCCGGAGGCTCGTTGAATAAGGAGACATCACGATTAGTAGAGTTACATCAGAAGATAATCTTGCTGATCCATTCACTAAACCGTTATCTCAGGCCAAGCATGATTCTCATACTAGGTTGATGGGCATTAGATTTGCAAATGAGTTGGTTTAAGTGTATTTAATTTAGTTTGATTTGTGTTTGGGACTCAAGCAATGTGAAACTCTATTTGTTTTGAAGATTATTACGTGGAGAACTTAATATATGCATGAAGGCAGTCATTTCATCAGTTTATCATTGTGTTCCAATTTTGCATGTTTTATTGACTTCGTGAATAATTATTTTATTATTCAAAACGTCCACAGTCGTTCATACTTTTGGGAGTAAGTATTGATTCAAGGCTGACATGAGGAATTAGTAAATTGTCCATAGAGATGGACATAGCATAGAGATGCGCTAATTCTCATGTGTACTTAATAGGGATTAAGTATTGGAGTAACCTGTACTTAGAGATTACTTCATGGAATGTGTCACGAGTAATTCTAAGATGGTAATATCTTATATTCTTCAAGTGGAGATGCATTGATTCTTAGTCCTGCAGTCTGTTATGTCTTGGTTTTCTCCAACGTTGTCCGTAACTGACAGCCATACAGGAAATGTCCAGATATGACATGATGAGTGGGCGAGATCCGTGTAGTCAAAGTTTATTTGTTCCTTCTGCCCTAACAGGAGAAGCGATATCCGTGGGCCCCTCGATGATTTGGTGTTGACAGCAAATGTACGGCCGTACTCGAACTGAATTGATATAGAATCAATAAGTGCAGTTTGTTGTGGTCATCACAAATCTCTATCGGGAAACATAATCTTGAATGTTTGAGACTGACAGAATTCCATGTTAGACGTTCATATGGATATCTTGTAGAACAAAGGAATATTTGATCACTTGCCTAAGGGCTGTTTCATTAGATGAACACGACATTTGTCTAGGATGACATACACCTTACTAGGTTAATGAATATTAGACCATACAGTTGTTATAACAAGTGCAAGTGGGAGACTGTTGGTTATATGCCCATCGTTATAACAAGTTGGTAATATTATTATAAATAGTAGGGTCCTTTTGGGTTACACGCAAGAGACGATTTAGCAAAAAGAGATCGAAAATAAACTTGAGGGGTTAAGTTTATTAATATACCAAAGTAAAGGTATATTAGTTAGAAACTTAATAAGGATAAAGGACTAAAGTGAAATATCCACAAAGGAGGGGATAAGGATGAGGAGCACTATAAATACAACCCTAGATCTGAGTTGTAAGTGCTGCCAAAACCCTAATTTTCTTCACTCTCCTCCCACCCCTCGGTATACGGCCGATTTCTTTCAAAACCCTAAGTATTACGTGCAAAAACTTCAAGCAAAGGTATATACTACATCAACGGGTGCTGGATCGTTGTCTTGGGTGCGATTACATTAGAGGAGTTCTACTTTGGCCTCTCGTCATCCTAACAAAATCAGATCTGAGATTTAAAAGGTATGTCTTGAACCCTCTTGATTTTACAGTTACAAAAGTATGCATGATTCTGTGATCCTGGTTGAATGCGATTTATATTTCTGTTTCCGCTGCGTTTGTTTTATGTTATCGTATTCCAACAGGTGTAACTTTTATGTTTTCTGAGGGATGAATATTCCGAAAGTAGAAGAGGGGGAAGAAAAGTTCCGGAAGTAGAAGGGGGGAAGTAAAGTTCCGGAAGTAAAGAGGGGGTTTAAGGTTCATGAAGTGAAAAGGGGTGATTTCTAAAAACAGATTTTCAGAAACAAGAGTGAGTTCAGAAAAGAAAAGAAGGGGAAAATTTTGGAAGTGTATTCAGGAGGAGATAGTGATGATTTTGTCGTTTTGTCGGTGAATAGTGGAGTACACGTGTCGGATTTATAGGGAGGAAGATCTGTGAAGGATCTGATTGAGATATGGGGTGCACTGGTAGAGATGAAAAACTGTCTTATCAACTGCCTTAGACACGTCTTGGATTTGATGAGAGCGTTAACTGTCCATTAGGGTCATAATGACCTCTACGTCATTAATGGAGCGGTTGAGGGAAGACCATCAGGCCAACCATTAGCCTATAAAGGAAGAACTGGTTTAGATTAAACCTTCATACTTATACATTTGTGAAAAATGGCTAGGCATTTCTTCCAAAAGGATGATGTGGTTGAGGTGATGTTCAAGACAGGAGATTTTGCCGATGGTTTTTACGGTGGAGTGATCACAACAACTTGGCCAAGGCGATGTGAAGTTCATCTTGACAGTATTCTAGATCCGTCGGCTGGAAAGCCGATGATTGTCATTGTGAAGTATGGGCTTCTTCGTCCTGTTCCACCAATGTTGATGGTGGATTTCAAGGAGTATGACCTTGTTGACGTTTGGTATCGCTATGGATGGTGGAAGGCACTGACTGGTGGTAGGATGGAGGGGACAGATCATATTCGGCTTCATCATATTCGGAATAGCATGATTCAGTAGTTTATACTGGAGCAGGAAGAGCAAGGGTTGGAGTCTTAGATTGAATGGAGGGTTGCGAGGTTGGAGATGGTTGGTATTGAACTGTCCGAGCTTGATAGTAGGAAGGGTAGGATATTTGTGGTTGAGAAGTGTGATAAGAGGGTATAGGATTTGGTTGTTGAGTTTGTGGTAGATTTTGAATAGGAACAATTTGAGGTATAGAGGTGTTTGGGTTGATTTGTTGCTGAGTTGCTTGTTGATACTGTACTAGTTGTTGAGGAGTGTTGCCCATCGTCGGATAGTTGTGTTCTGCAACTAAAGCCAGAGGTCCTCCAAGTTGCAGTTGTTGTTGATTGCCTTTTATGTCATGTTCTTGCCCAATGAGATTGTTGTATAGTCGGTACATGTTGAAGGTTTTCAACTTTCCTGAGTCTTGAAGGATCATTTTAACAAGCACCCAGTCTTTTCCAAGTCCTTCAAGAAATCGGAGATTAATCTCTTGATTGGTTCTCTCTGCTCCTGAACTTAGGAGTCTAGTGACGATTATAGAGAACCGGGTCAATGCCTGTCTCAGTGACTCTCCGGCAAATGTTGAGAAATGGGTGTATTCTGAGAGGCTTGACACCAGTTTTTGATCTTTTGCTTCCTCCGTCCCTAAGAACATGTTTTGTAAGAGAACCCAAATCTGTTGGGCTGTTGTACAGTTTTGTATGAGATCAAAGAGTTCCGGAGGGATTCCACAATGGATTTCGGTGAAAGCAATTTGGTCGTTGTCCATTTTCTCAATATCAAGAGGAGTCAATCTTGGCTGAGGAGCACCACCTAGAGCTTCTTCAGCAGTGTCAGCTCTAGTGGTGTAAGTTGGAAGATGAGGTCCTTCCTCAACAGAACGCCAAATATCTTTTCCCTTGGTTTTGAGATAGTTGCGCATACGAGATGCCCAGCCATTATACTCAGTAGGAATGAGTATAGGAGCTCGATTGGATCCTCTGACACTATTAGCAACATTTAGAGAGTGGTTCATCTGCATTTTGGATAAGAAGAGAAGGTTCCGAACTGTTTTGAAACGAAAGAGAGAGTTTTAAGAGTTTGAGCTATAATAGCATGCAATGATCCACAGAGGATTGTAAGGTTATTGCTACAGCCAGGGTTTTTGAGCAAACTAGGCACTTAGAATCTTATAGACAGCTATTCAGGCTCTGATAGCAATTGTTGTCGCCAAATATTCTAAGTAAGTGCGGAAAGTAAGATTGCGGAAAGTAACATTCCGAAACTGGGAGGTTTCGGAAGTGGACAAGTCCGAAGACTTGACGCGAAATAATAATAATGACGTAATACTTAGAATAGATCTTAACAGCTCAACAATAAACAATATGAATCAACAGTTATATAACTTAGAAATGTAAAGACTGAAAGATAAGAATGCTAGAATCGTAAAGACAATAAGAAATGCAGATAAGAACATGAGAATCGATGGAATGAGAGATTATATTGATAATGATAAAAGTGTTACACAAGATCTCTCAAACTCATGAAGACTGAGGATGGACTTGGTCTCCCTTTTATAGACTAAGGGAGGACCTTCGGATAAGGACCTATGGATTGAAGAGTAGACAACACGTCTCTCTTCAGTCAGACAATATGGATAAATCTAATATAATAATACAATGTCAGACTAGGGTGGCTTTAGCTGTAATAAAATAATATACATTGTACAACCGACATGCTTCTAAAAGGCCACGCCTGATCTAGTATAATCATATCCTATAAGTTGACGTGCTTATCTTTTGTCTTATCTTCAAGATAGTTTCCATATCTTCAGTCTTCTTCTGTAGAATGTTTAATTGTGAAAGTTCTCGGATGTTGCTTGTGATGATGATCCGAAATCTAACATGGATTTCGGAGTCCTGGCCTGATCAGAGTTGACTTGAAAGAGTCTTCCGACTTAGTTCAGAAGAGGACCTTCCGAACTATGTAGACTTCCGAGTTATGGACTTCCGACTTCTAGTCTACATCTGTCGTTTGAACTTTGTTCCGAAATCCAATTCTGGATTTCGGTCATGTATGAATAGTTTTCCTCAGATTATTTTTAGATCAATAAGAAGACATTAGGAACCAACCAAACATACATAAATATAGGGTTAAAACATTCATACAAAATACTTGTTCATCATTCCATCAAACAAAGAGATTAACATAACTACTAGACTCAGACACCGAGTTGGTCAACGACTCGGTTCTTGCACTAACAGATCCTTTTGGAAATGTTTCCACTACAAAAAAAAACCCTTAGAAAAGTAAAATTATAGCAAAATTCATTTTTTGCAATCAACTTGTTATTTCGCAAAATCTAATGTTATTTGGTATAAAATAATAATTTCTCACAATGTATTTTACGAGATAAATAATTATTTTGTGATTAATATTAAAAAATTGCCATTTTCTTATCCATATCCAATGTTGCAAAAGTCGTTAAATGTTACTATTTTGGTCGACTAGTGGGTAGCAAATACTCGGTTTAAACGGATAGTTATCAAGGAGTACTCAGATTGAGTAATTTATAACAAATTCTTTTTATGGAAATTATATAGAGTTAATTACGAAAAAAAACACTATATTTTGTCAAAAGTTAGGTTTAACCACCAATTTTTAAAAGATTGGAAAAAAACCACCAATTTTTGGTAAAAAGTTTCATTAAAGCCATTATGACCGGTTCTTCCGGTCATAATGGTTAGACAAAACCTTTTCTAAAAATTGGTGGTTTATTAGAACAAATGAAAAATTGATGGTTTAAGCAGAAAAAGTAATGAAATATAGTGGTTTTTCCGTAACTATAAAAATTAAAGTGTAAACATTATCTAGGTCTAATTACGAAAAAACACTATATTTTGAAAAAAGTTCGGTTTAACCACTAATTTTCAAGATTCGGAAAAACCACCATTTTTTGGTAAAAAGTTTCATCAAAGCCAATGTTACCGGCTTTTTCAGGTCATAGTGGTCAGGTTGAAATTTTTTCCAAAAATTGGTGGTTTTAATAGAACAAATAAAAAATTGATGGTTAAACCAGAAAAAATTGTAAAAATATAGTGCTTTTTCGTAATTTTCCCAATTATATATAACAAATATCACAAGTTTAATAAAAATTATCACAAAATAGATGAATATCATTAATAATGATACATGTTCAAATGTTAAAGTGTTAAACTATTTCAAAATTGACATTAATTTTTGGAAAATTTGTTAAGAAGTCCTTATATTTTGGCTCTATTTAGGAAAAAGTCCTTACTGATTTTTATTTTGTGATTTAATCCTCTAAACCTGCAAAAGTTTGTGAAAAAACCCTTTTCACCTGAAATACCAGGTTAAGAGTTAATTCACAAGTAAAACGATTTTTCAGGAACTTTTTCGCAAATAAAATGAATTTTTCTTTGTTTTTGTAAGTGTCATAACTTTTGCATACGATGTCCAAATTCTACAAACTTTATATCCTTGTAAAGGTGGTAAGTAGTACTACAACTTTGTTTTACAGGCTTTTGTCTGGATATGTTCAGATTTTTCGTTACAATCCGTTAAAACATGAGCACAAACTCATTTATGACACTTTTTAGTCATTTTCAAACATTCATATCTCCTCTGTTATACAATTAACAAGAATCTTTTTCCTATCTTTTTATTATTTCGAATAATACAATTTTCATATAAGGTTTAATAAGTTAGAAGAATTCTAGAGTAACAATCAAGCATACACCCACCCACAAGCATACACCTCGTGATGGAGGTGTGGTGGTGGTGATATAACTAGAACAAAGATAAAAGGAATAGAGAACCCACATAGTTGATGTAACAGTAGAAACACTTCAACCTAAGACTTCCTTGATCCACCCTTCTCCAACTCACTCTTCTCTCTCGGCATCTCCTTCCTCTCTTCACGACTTAGCAGAAAACGAAGCAAGGGATGATGGTGTTCACGGCTACAAACATGGATTCTACGGTTGGAGTGACAACTTACACTTCTGCGTGAACAAAGCTTGTATGGGCTGATGCCTGATGGAAACGAGATCCACAGCCCCTTCAAAAGTCATGATCAACCCTCCACCAAGCAACTTTCACAATATGACACAAGTGAAAAACGGATTATTATTATTATTATTATTATTCGCTAAAATAATTAACTCGCAAATACGACGTACCGAAAAACGGATGTTACAAATAGATTTGTATAACAAAATATATGCTCGTTTAAAAATGGGTGTTCATACATATGAAATATTAATTATTGTGGGATGCAATGTTTATATATATATCTACTATACCTAATAAATAAAAATAAATTTTGCCACGTGTCCTTTTTATAATGAGTATCCTCAAGATGACACGTGGCTTTCTCCTATAATAAAAAAACAAAACGCAATTGATACAGATTCAAATCGCAATTGATACAGATTCAAATCGCAATTGATACAGATTCAAATCTCCCCCAATTTCTCCTATTTTTCTGCCCAATTCTCGGTATTAGAAACCAAATCGCAGTTGATATAGATTCAAATTCAAACAACGATACGCACCCTAAAACAAAAAAACCATCTTCTTCATCTGATGAGTATCAATCTATTCTTCAAAACCCAGGTATCAATTCGAGCTTTTATCGCTTCTTCCCCAGACGATTTTTTTATTCCAGAAACTAACCTATTAGCCCTAATTGACACAAGAAAGGTGTAAAGTGTTTCAAAGTAAAGCTTTATCTTCAATGTGATTGATCGCACCTTTTTCTCATCATTATTTCTTCTCAAATTCATACACGTAGCTACTACGTCTTCAAGATGATTGATCGCACCTTTTACTCGATTGTGGATGATATTCGTAGTTTTTTTTTTTGAAGGTTGTGGAAACATTACTCGAATAGATTGTCTAAAGTTGATCAGAAACCGAGAAGTTTAATCAGATTGCCATGATAAGTTTTCGGGTATGAAAAGTGGTGCATTAATTTATAAATTTTTATTATTCTAATTCATATCCATCTCTCCTTTTTATCCATTATCTACCTGCCCATCTTTTGTTACAGACTGAAGTTGCAACAAAGAGAGCATTAGCTCCTGATGGATCTAATATGTGAGCAACAAAATCATCTCTTACTAAAAATAATCTTCACTAACTATTTTATAATATTAACAGAATCTTAATTCTTTTTTAGAGGTGGACTTTCTCTTAAGGTTCAACCATACAAGGCAACCAGATAGAAAAAAGTTTCCGACTTTGCCCCTGCAATGAAGGATGGCTACAACAAAATATATGTGAGAAATTTGTCATGGAACATGACAGAAGATGAATTAAAGAATTTTTTCTAGATTGAAGTATATCTTCTATTCGACTCAGTAAGGACAAAGAAACAGGGGAATTTAAAGGTTTTGCACATGTTCAGTTTTCTAATAGTCTTTCTTTAACAATGGCATTGAAATTGGATCTGCTTCTGATAAATTATTTTATCGTGTGATTCATTTTCGTTTTCTCTTATTTAACAAAATCCTAAGTTGTATGTGGTTTCTCTTCATCCGTTTTAGTCTAGCAAATGAAGTGCTAACTTGTGATTTCAATTTGGATGTGGATTTGTTAGCATTTCGAGTTCAATGGTCCGAATCTGTTTTATGATCCATAGGTTGTGCTTAGAGCTACGAAATATTATTAAGTTTTTCTCATCATTATTTCTTCGATCTCAAATTCATACACATAGCTACTACGTCTTTCATTTTAAGTTAGTGTTTGTATAATTTGTTGAAAATCCAAGATTTCCCTGTGGTGTTGAGCGATGGCTTCGAAGCGGATCTTGAAGGAGCTTAAGTATCTTCTGAAAGATCCTCCTACCTCTTGCAGCAAAATGTATATCATCGATTTCAATCTGTTAGATCCAGTTTCCGATTTTTTTGTAAACTTTACATTTCGATCTCTTATCGTTTGTTCTAATATTCCCTATTGTGGAGATATTCGTTTTGTGGCTGGAATTTTGATTTGATTTGGTGTTTGCTGTGAGAAACTTTTTCTCCTAAATTGTCACGATGTTTCCAAAAATTCATCCATGAAGGTAAAATTTTCTTACAATAATTGGAGTCTAATAAAACTGCCTTGCAATTTTGTCCTCGAAGTGCTCGATGTAATGCTAAGGTGTGAAATTTATAAATTTATCATATTTACTGTGGCAAAATTGGAATAGAAATTAGTTATTTTCTTTTTTTTTTCTTTTTTTATATTCATTCCATGGAAGTGTGGTTTTAAGAAACATAATTGTCTTTTGAAATACCATGTCCTAGATTCAAATATATTTGCTTTCTGGACAAAAAGCTCCATTGATGTTGATTCAAGAAATGTGAGACTAAAGTCCAACAGATATACCACAACCAATATTCTTGACATGGTAGTTGCTGCAAATATTCAGGTTCTAGAGTTTTATGCTTTCATATTTTATATAATTCATAAAAAATGCATATTTCATGGTGCTTATATAGTTATATTGATATAGTTCAAGGAGATGGACGGAGTAACAATCTTTGAACAACCAGGTGAAAAGAACAAAGTCTTCCCTGATTGGAAAAACTTGATGAAGCCTGGCAATGAGGAGAAAGATCATTGGGTTAGTTTACTTGAAACTTGTAGTAGAATTACGATCTATGCTTTCTGGAACTTTTTAATGTAAAATGTTGGCAATTTCAATTTGATAGATGCCTATCTTGGCTCTTTATTGTATTGGTGACGTTTAGTTCGTTTAAAGATGTTATTTCTTCAAATTATTTTAACTTAGAAATCGCATGAATGTTGGGACAAATCATTGTGAGGCTACATTAAGGCCACATAAGAAAATCAGGGCATTTATGTCTTTTTGGGTTACATTAAGGCCACATAGGAAAAACATTGGAAATGTACAAATTGACTTTCTGAATTTCATGAGATTACACGTGTGATCTTTGTGAGATTGCACGTAATTCGGTATACCAATTATGTTTCCCATTTTTTTAAGGTACAAATGATTTTCTGAATTCTATTTTTATTCTCATTGAAATTGAAAATGAGCAGTTCTCTTTTTGTGCAGTCACATTGGATTAGTTTCATGGACCTGGGACGACAGTTCTTGAACACAAATGAGACCGTATTTCACCGGTGTCTATGACTCAAGCATACATGCTGGATTTCGTAAAGCCAGAACTACGTGAATCTTTTTTAAGTCAAGAAGCAGTAGGGCAAAACACTAGGCAAATGAAAGAAAGTATCGTAATTAATAATTCAATTGAAAATGGGCAAATTGCAAGGAACAACAACTTTGTGACTCTTACTACCTTTATTTTCAGTATTATTCTTTTATTACTTTTGGTACTTAATCTTCATTTTAATCATATTTTATTTGAACATAGCGTTCGTAATTCCTATCTAAAACCAGCAAAATTTATCATATCATATAAAATATCAAAATAAACAAAATTCACAAATGACAATTTTATCATCTGCAATATTGATATGTTCATATTATTTTATACATTTTTTAAATCATCCCGTGTATTACACTGGTTTCTAACCTAGTATATATATATATATATATATATATATATATATATATATATATATATATATATATATATATATATATATATATATATATATATATATATATATATATATATATATATATATATATATATATATATATATATATATATATCAGAATCTATGTGGAATTGGAAAAAGTCATCATTATGAAAATTGTATTATTTAAAGTAATAAAAGCATAATAAAAAAATTCAGGTTAATTGGAGTTATAAGGAAGGAGATATGAATGATTGAAAATGACTAAAAAGTGACATAAATGAGTTTGTACTCATGTTTAAGGGATTGTAGGAAAAAATCTGCACCTATTCAGACAAAAGTCTATAAAACAAAGTTATAGTACTATTTACCACCTTTACAAGGATATAAAGTTTGTAGAATTTTGACATCGTATGTAAAAGTTATGTCACTTACAAAAACAAAGAAAAAGTCATTTATTTGCGAAAAAGTCACTGAAAAATCATTTTACTTGTGAATTAACCACTGACCTGCTATTTCAGGTGAAAGGGGTTTTTTCACAAACTTTTACAGGTTTAGATGATTAAATCACAAAATAAAAATCAGGAAGGACTTTTTCCTAAATAGAGCCAAAATATAAGGGAGTTTTTGAAAAATTTTCCTTAATTTTTTAATATTAAAGTAGTCATTTAATCAATGAACATCTGTCTTTTGTTCTTTTCTAACAAATTTATATTAAATTGAGCAAAAATAAAATTAGACAGCAAAATGTTTAATAAATAACTAAATATATGATATATGTCAAATTAAATACTTAATAAATATATTTATTTATTTAAAAAAAAGTCAAAAATTTTGACTTTGACCAAGTTGGACCCGAGTTGGTTTAGAGTTTGACCGATTTCGAGTATTTTTGACCGATTTTCATAAAAGCGCATCAACACACTTCCGAGTCTGAATACTCGACCGAGTTGACCGAGTTTTGCAACACTGTCTGTGTGTACATCCAAAGTTGTCAAGATAAACATCTTACCTATGATTATTTTATTTAGCAAGATCGTGATGGTACTATCGGATTGAGATCATAAAATTTTACCAAAATGAAGTAGACCATCCTGACCATTTACAACTAAGAACAAACTTGCGTGTGTTATGTTTTACCGGATTCTTGATGAATGAATGAAGTTATAATGCTTTATAAGGCTTTCTGTGACCTTCTTGATTTCGAGAAGAATGAGCGAATTTTTAAGACATGATTTGAAGCTGAATGTTTGTACGTTCGGACTCCGACCAAGCAACCACGCCTTTATCTTTTAATTTTAGTCCGATTAATCATAAATATATTCAAGATATTCAAAATTCAAATTTTACAAATAAAACTATTATATTATCCCTATTTTATTCTTTTGGTCCTGGCTCCCACGGTCCTACCCTTCGCTTTCTATATTCGATCTTACTGTGTGACCGGACCATAACCACTACCATCTCTCTCAAAGGTACATATAGGGTTTTTGGCAAATTGTTGGGATTCTAATTCCAAAAATTCTGTTTTGTTTTGATTCATCTACGCAGCTCACTTGCCGATTCTATTTTACTACGATCTCCATTTTCCCCAAAATTTGATTGAATCTGAGAAATCAAAGCGACAATGGGTCAGATCCAGTACTCCGAGAAATATTTTGATGACACCTTCGAGTATAGGTGAATACTGTTTCCTCCGTCCTTGAGTTTTTACTTATTTGTATTTCTTTCGCAATATCTATTGTTACGATTCCAAGGTTATTTGAAGAATTTATTTCTTTCGCACATGTAATTTCCAGGCACGTGGTTCTTCCTCCAGAGGTTGCGAAGCTTCTTCCGAAGAATCGTCTTCTTGCTGAGGTATGCTGTAACTTATCAGTGTTAATATGTGTTTTCTAATCCTATAACTTCTCTTTCACTCGAATAATATCGGAATCATGTAATTTGTACCGGTTGCTATAACTTTTGATGAGAAAACTTCCAAATTGATATGATTTGTACAAAAGGTTGATCCAAGTATATATATGGCTTGAGTATAGTTTGATCTGTTTGGGTTTTCTGATACAAAGTTTGTGGGATTTTGATGGTATAGAGTGAATGGCGCGCCATAGGAGTACAGCAGAGTCGAGGATGGGTGCACTATGCGGTTCACAAACCAGAGCCACACATCATGCTCTTTAGGAGGCCCCTTAACTTCCAGCAGAATCAAGAAAACCAAGCTTAAGCTAAATCAAGTTGCTTTCATCCCCTTAATATAAACTGAAATCTCATTTCCTCCAAAAATGTATGTTAGGTTCTGTTTCAAGGGTGAAAATATTGGTACAACAGTTTTATTATGGTATGTTGAATCGTTATGTAGCCATGTGATCCATGTTTTCTTATTTGCTTTAATTGGATTTATATCGAGGAATCAAAAGCTTATGAGCCAAGATATGTTGGTAGGAGGCATAAAAAGAAGTTTCATAAGACACGCAAGTTTATTCATCAACATACTAACCGCGTTCCCAATCCACCAATGCCAGATCTTGTTATGGATTCATGGGCATCTCGTATCTCATCCCCGGCCCCCGTAAGGGATGTATATCTAACCATACTCTCAAATTCGTCCCGACTAGACACATTTCCCAGTAGCTAGTAACCTAGGTACTAGGTTTCAAACCAAGACAAATATCATTCACCCATAATGATCTATCAACACAACATACGAGGAAATCACAATTTGATCATAAATCAAACAATGTTATATTAATCATAACATGTATCTAATATGGTTTGGTGGTAAGTACTCATATTGACAATCGTTCCACTGGTTTGAACAAATCTCTGTCTTGGATGCTCTTTAGTTCTCCACCTCTTTCTCTTCAAATCATATAATCATGATTCCATACAACGTTATGTGTTTGAAATAAAATTACTATGTTACACTCATCTTAATGAGTGTTAAATACTCATTAAACCCATGACTTAATCCATGAAGTCCATAACATTTAATCATACACATCATTTTACATCTTTATGTTAATTTTTTTTATTTTTAAATTTATATGTAATGTTTTTTAAATTAATGTAATTTTTATGTTTAATCTAATGTTATTTAAATTAAAAATTAGGTTTTTATTTATTTTTGAATTTTTTTTAAATTAAAAAAGATGATGTGGTGTGATGAAATGTGATAGGTATAAAGTGTGTGTTGTGATGGAGTGTGATAGAATGTGATAGAGGTAAAATCTGACGTGGCGCTGATGTGGCACCCATCACATTTGTGCAATGTGATGGGTACTCCCAAAGGTCTAACCCGACAACTCTTTTCAACCCATACCAACCCATTCCCAGTGTAATGCCACGTAATCCCATAACAAATGACATGGATGATGACTAGGAGTGACCTACATGTTGATTGGGATGCTGAATGGGATGGTCACCGGTGACCCTTTCGAATGGGGAAAAAATATGTTTTAAACATTAAAACGTGAATGACTAAAATTAGTCAACATTGAACACCATGATAAAACCATTAGGCTTTCAAATTGTTGTGGTTTTAGTAAAGAATGTGAATGACTTTAGAAATTGTTGGACCAAAGGGTAATAATAATTCTAATGCTTTTGAGTGAACAATAACTTTAAAAACTTAACAACCAGTTGGATCATATTTACTTTTTGAACCATAAATGACAGTGTAAGACTATCATGTTAAAGAATTTAGCTTATTTAATTTAAAAGTAATTTTACTTTCTGGATCAATGAGGCTTAAGAGCGTTTTGGAAAGAAAATTATGGAACTAGAGGACAAAAAATGTCTTAGTATATTCTTTTACCAGGAACTTCTATTTACTTTGATAAATCGATTTGTTTATGTATTACATTACTACAGATTGAAAAAAAAAAAAAAAAAAAAAGTTAAAGTACAATGTCGTCATAAAAAGAATTGAAAGTATGTTACCATTTCTTGCACATATCCCCATAATTTAATAAGATTTTGTATAAATAAAATATTGGTTTAGCATATATATATATATATATATATATATATATATATATATATATATATATATATATATATATATATATATATATATATATATATATATATATATATATTTTTTTTTTTTTTTTTTGCAAGTAGGGATAAATCCTATTACACGGGTACGTAATATACTAACTACAGCCTAGCTAGGTACATATGGGACTGCTCGGTCGTTATACCGTTGAACCTTCCCTTTCTCCAAGTAGATGCTGCACAGAGACTAGACCCGCACACGCAATCGGCAAACCCTGGCGCAAACCACGTCCACCCCGGAAAGACGCCCTGCAAGCAACGACTGGGGGGAAACCAGCCCCGGGTACACACTGTCTTGGCTAGCACAGAGGCCACAAGTAAAGGTGTAATATCTTAACCTTACTTGTGTGGAGTGTGGTTTGAACCCACAACCTCCCATAAAGGAGGCATGTGCTCTTGCCATCTCAACCACCAAGATGTGTAGCGAGAAAACATACACGATGTAATGTACGTTTATTATGTAGAGTTTGATTAGAGATATGGTGTGGCTGCTAAAGACCAATTATTGTAATAAAAATAATAATAATAAAAGCCTATGCATTGAAAGTATTGTTCCTACACACCATATACTTCAATTATGAACACAATAATCGTTACACGAATTGTAGATTTGTTCGATTTGTAGGAAACATTGTAGTATTTTGGTTGATAAAATATATTTATGTGTTGTATGAATCTTTTCTAATGTATTGCTCTATGCTTTGCAGGCTTGATTATTGGCGAATCTGGTGTTCCCATTTATGTGTAGCCATGGTTAATCCAGCTTGACCATAGCTTGAGTAACATACCTATTCAGGAAAAAAATTAGGTAAACCCTTTAATTTAATTTCTTTTCACTTGGTTTAAAGTGAACAATTCTTTTAGGTTTACTTATGTATAATTAAACCATGCAAAAATCTTTAAACATTATAATTTTTCTTCTAAACTGAAATAATAAATATTTCCTTTGCAAAATACTGTTTGTAGCATTGAACATTACAAAAATGTTGATTAATAGCATTGCATTTTAAAAAAATGACTTTGAATTTCTTTTTAGATGATCTGAAAATAAAAAAAATTCTTTTTATGTACATTAAAGGTTATTTATAGGACAATTTTGGAAAAAAAAAAAAAAAAAAAAAACTTCATTTTTTATTTTTAGCATCAAAGTTTAAAAAAAAAAAAACTTCATTAATAACATTGTACTGTTGAGAAAAAAAAATCAAATTCGTTATAGATGATCTAGAGAAGAGTCATAATTCTCTACATTGATACTCATTTGAATTCATATTTTCTAGAGTAAATTACACGAATGGTCCCTGTGGTATGGGGTAACTTGCATGATTGGTCCCTAACTCTTTTTTTTAACTCGGACGGTCCCTATATTTTGATTTTGTTGCGCGGTTGGTCCCTGACTGACTTAAAATGACCATATTGCCCTTATTAATTTCTTTTTTAATTTTTCATTATTTATTATTATTTTTTAATTAAAAAAAGAAAAGAAAAAGAAACCCTAACCCATCCTCATTCAAATCAATCGGATCTAAAGTTTGGTTTGTTAGCCCAATATTTGAAATCACTGAATCGTATAAACCATTAACAGAGCTTTTCTAAAGCTTGAATCCGAGTGAGGAGAGGGGCTCCTCTCAATCGACGAAGGCTTCAGTCCTTTTAGATCCATGTCTGTACAGTTCTAGTTCCTATAAAGCTAAACATTCGTTTGCTATAGACACTAACCCGTCATTGGTTGCACCAAGTAAGACAAGCCTTCGTAAATTAGGGCAACCTTGAGCAAGAATCTGAATGCCTCTATCGATCAGATTAGGACCCAAAAAATCGGGTTTCCAAATGGAGATAGAGTCTGAAACGAAGAAGCTAACATGAATAGACACGAATTTATTGCTCAAACAAATACCCGAATCAGAGGGGATACTATGCAAGCTTGGACAATATCGACATCAAGAAGATTGGGGAAACGATGGGCGAGTCTACCGGAATCAACATCACGATCATCCACACTATCACCTCCAGCCACCAACATCACCTAGCAGCCACCATCTACAACACCGATCACCATCTCCAATATCATAACCATATAGAAGAGATAGGGATATAGACGCAAAGAAAGAGACGTAGAGGTACCACTGGAATTAAGATTTAGTAATTCAAATATTTGATTTGGGGATTTGCTAGCTCCTCCTCCAAGACGGAGATGAATTTTGATTTTCTCGGAAAACAACCACCGGTGATATGGTTTCTCTGTTCTCTCTTTCTCTGTACTCTTTTTCTCTCATCGTATCGTAGAACAGGAGTTCGGTAGGGGAGACAACACATGGTGGTTGTGTTGGTACCGGTGGAGAAGCGCTGGAGCGATATCCGGCGGTTTGTGGTGGTCACTCGGTGGAGAAGCGCTGGAGCGATATCAGGCGCCGGTTAATCGAAGAAGAAGGGAGAGTGCCGGCTGAAAAGGAGAAAGAGGGATATAGACGAAGAGGGAGGCGTGTGAAGGAAGATATGGTTAGAATTTCTATGCCTTTTCTTTTCTTTTTAAATCAAAAACAATATATAATATAAAGAAAACTAAAAATAAATTATCAAGGGTAAATCAGTCTTTTTACATCTGTTAGGGACCAAGCATGCAATAAAACCAAAATATAAGGACCATCCGAGTTAAAAAAAAGAGTTAGGGACCAACCGTGCAGGTTACCCCATACCACAGGGACCATTCGTGTAATTTACTCTATTTTCTATATTGATGCTCATTTGAAAGCCAATTTTCTGAAGGAAAAAAAAATATTTGTTGGACAATTTTCCGAAAAAAACATTGTTTTTAATATTGAACTTTGCAAAAAAATTCATTAATAACATCATACCTTGTAATTTGTTATTACTATTTTTATTTCTCAATCCATATATACACGAATCAATAACCTAATAAACTTTAAAAACATATATTGTTCCACATTCACGACCACCCCCAACCTTTTATCAAAAAATGACACGTGCTACTAGTCTTATTCAATCCAACACCATAAAAATATACTTTAAAGAACTATTTTATTCAAAACAAAACAAAGGGTTTATGTCATAAAAGCCCTTGAGTTTGTAAGAAATGTTCTGGTTTACCTTTTTATGTATTTTTTTTCATAAAAGCCCTTATATTTATGTATGTTTCATTAAAACCCTTAAGTTTGGCAGGAATGTTCGGTTTTACCCTTGTGTCATGTTATAGAACCTATCAAACTTAAAGGTAAAACCGAACATTCCGGCCAAACTTAAGGGTTTTAATGAAACTTACATAAATTCAAGGGCTTTTATGAACAAAAAATACATAAAAGGGTAAACCCGAATATTTCTTACAAACTTAAGGGCTTTTACGACAATAACCCCAAAGCAAACCAAATCATTTTTTGTAATTTTAGAAACAAATAAAAACTACAAGGAGAAGAAAAACACGGCTATTTCAGATTATATCATAACCGTCATCACCATACAAAAAACTCCAAAAACAAAAGACAGATCTCCCAAAATTGCCCATTTTAATTGGGCTATAACAGAACAAAAAAAAAAAAAAAAAAAAATCCAACTTCTGTACCAATAGGGGATATATTTGCTAGTACTGTACTTGATTCTTTCTCCATATAGAAAGAAGATCTATAAAACCATATCACCCAAAAAAAAAATACGCATTCTTAATTTCTTAATACTCCAAATCCCAAACAACTTCACTATCTATCCACCAACCAACAACCACATGCCACGTGTTCAAGGCTTCTGAACAGGTTTGTAAAGCATCGAGGTTCCTTGAAATACCATCAGCTGGTACTTCCTTCGATACTGTTTCAACTGAAACATAATAAACACATTTGTATAAATAATTAAGTACTTTTTTTTAACTATAAAATTGTAATTTTAAATTTTAATTTCCAGACCTCTAATTCAGGCATTTTCTCAAACCCAAATTTATTAGTCCATATGGATTCAGCTTCATCAGCAGCAGGAAGTGCTAGGATTTTCACATTCAGTGAAGCTAAAAGTTCTTCAATGCAAGAAAACAAAGCTTGGAAATAACCCTACAATATAACATTTTAGTTTTTTAAATAAATTAAAAAGAGTGTAAAACAAAATAATATTTTATTAAACAAGCATGGTTTGTGGTCTCACCAATCCTTGACATTCACTACTAGTTGCCACTAAAGGTAATTCAGCTACTTCCTCCCCAAATATACGGAAAATTCCAGCAGATACCACCGTAGAGCTGTGTAAATTTTTAAAATTTTAGAATTTAAAAAAATATAATTAGAAGCAATGAGATTTTTTGTTTAAAAAAATAAGAGATATCTTACTTGACTGTTAATATAGCACAGTACATCCCTCCATAATCCTGTTGTTTTAAGCTTCTTCTGCAATTTGGAAAAAGATTTTGATTAATACAATTTAATAAAAACAAAGTACATTGCCTATATTGATAGTGAGAATAAAGTATGTTGCTATTTTCTTATCAATTACCCGTAAACCATATGGGGAATGAGATCGAGTCGGCTCGTGGTGGAGTCAGCAATTGGATCAAACCGGTCCTAAATGACAAAAAGATTGTTAAATCATATAATGTTATATTGTTACAGATTAACAAAAAGAAATTAATATTTGATTATTTGTTGATAACTCACATGGAAAATAGCAACGGCTTTTGATAGCAAGACTCGGGTATCATCAGAACCCATTTTACCGCATAAAAGCCTCCATCTGATGTCCAGGTCAGCACTGGGTTCTAGCCCTTGTTCGGCTTGCTTCTTTTTTATGGCACCCATGGAAGCTTCCGGAAGCGTCTTTTCACCGCCAGCCACAAGATTCTCCAAAGATGTATGAATCTGACTGCAATCCGTACAGCAAAACCACTCTCCTTTAGGCAATGCTTTGAGGTTGTCCATCTTATGTTCCTTCAAACATCCCACATGGTACTCTTTCTCACACTAATAAAATACAAAAAAAATAAGGGTTATAAATAAGAGATACAACATATGAACAAATCATAAAAAATCAAGACTACTTTCAGTTTGGGTCTAAAAATCTTTTCTAGTGTAATTTTGGTCCTTATTTGAAGTTTTTGTAACGTTTTAGGTCCCTTCAATGTAAAATGACTATTTTTGTCATCTTACTTGGAACAGGGACCAAAAACATCAAAAGAACCTCAAATTAGGATAAAACATGCAATAGAGTACTTTTTGGGAGCAAATTTGCAAAAATAAGCTATATTCATGGACAAAAAAACCTTTTACATGGTACAGGGACCATAAACATTAAAAGAACCTCAAATAAGGACCATAACTGCAAGAGAAAACATTTTGGCACCAAAATTGCAAAAATCAGCTATACTCAAAAATAGTCATTTCACTTGGAACAGAACAGGAACCAAAAATGCAAAAAACAGCTAAACTTAAAGAGCAAAAATGTAATTTACTAAAAAACAAATAATAAATAAAAACCTGATCACATGAAGAACCAAAAAAACAGCTAAACTTAAAGACCAAAAATGTAATGTACTAAAAAACAAATAACAAATGAAAACCTGATCACATACAAAAGCCAAAAAACAGCTAAACTTGAAGACCAAAAATGTAATTTACTCAAAAACAGATAACAAATAAAAACCTGATCACATATGATGACAGTTCTCGGGCCGAATCCAGTCTTGCTAAAATCATGCGCCCTGCATAAAACACAAGCTGGAGCTCCTTTTTTAGCAGGAACACCCGGTTCACCAGGCTCAAAATTCTCAACAACACGAATGCAACGTTTTATTTCTTCAATTGTATCAATGGCAGCAGTTCTTCCAGCAGCAACTGCATCTTCATTTCTTTCAACAAATTTCTCCTTTAGAAACATGTTTTGGCAGTATTTGCAGTACCACGTACCATTTGGTACAGCCTCCGATATGCACTCTGAATTTTTCCAAATAAACATGAGCTGGAATTTATGATTTTTTTAATTAAAAATTATAAAATCTCACCAGGGTGAAAGGCTCTTGGGCAATTATCGCAGCATAAAAGTTCACCACCGTCTGCGCATATGGAGCAGAGGTCGTCGTTATCATCTGCTGAGAATTTTCTGTGTTTTGAGAGTTTTATTGAGATTTCGTGGAGAGATACGCCGTTTGATGTGTATATGTGTAAATAGCTGTTGGAGATGAAGGACAGGTGGCGCGATTAGATTGGATGATGAATAATATGGGAATGTTAGCCTTGTAAGGGTAAAAAAGGGAAACTCACGGTTTGCGACGTGAAGCCCAGCCAGCATGCGCTTCAAATTGTGACGGGCTCACCTGATTGTGAAGTAAAAAAAAAGTTTATAAAGTTTTTGTAAATTAATTAAAGATGAAATTTTATTGAATTTGTACAGCAAAATACCTCAGTGTTACAGCAAAAGCAAAAGATTCCAGCGCCTTTTTTATAACCCTCCAACAGTTTCTGCAAATCCATTATCAAAAAAGTTGAAATGAGAAGTGAACATAATTAAGAAAAGAAAATATATATGTCTTTATATCAAATTATCAATAAAAAAGATACCTCCCCACGAGCAAAATAAGCTAGGGCTGTTCCATCTGGTAGCACATCTTCTTCAAATACCAGTTTGTGCATACGCAAATCTCTACATATAACAAATAAAACCAAATTATTATCTAAATTTCTAAAAAGTAATACAAGAGGAAATCACAAAATAAAAGTATAGAACTACTAACTTTCTGGTCAGCCTTCCCTGGCCTTTGCTTTTTCCAGAACTAGTGATGGCTATTCGGGCAGTAGAATTTGGGGCAGACACGGGAGATGCTGACCTGAATATATATCATGTACACAAATTATGGAATTGAAAAACAAGAAACAGAGTATTTGGCTATGTGTTAGATTAGATACAGAAAATAACAATTCAAGTAAAGATTTGTATACAATCTTTGCAAACACTGAGAATAAACAAAATACCTGTCACTACTATCATTAAGAAGCTTAGGACTACACTGGGGCTGGATTTGGGGAGGAGGTTGAGATTCTTTTAATTCCATGCAAGAATCACATAAAAGCATTGTTTTCCCACTGCCTGATTCAGGTATGGAACCTATAAATCATCAAGAGATAACGGGTTAAGAGATGATCTAATTTGACATGCGAGTAGTGTAGTGTAGATTAGGGTATATGTAATGCAACTCACCTTTGCAATTCAAACAGAATGTAGGTTTTTCTTCAGATGAACAACCTATTGCTTTTAAAATCGTTTCTTCTAATCCCTCTAATGGAGCAGTTTTACAAGTGTTGAGCACCTCCCTTAGGGTGTTACCATTACTCAAGTAAATGTACTCTGGTGGCCGCTTATTTGCACTTCCAGCATGTAACTCAAACTGATTAGGAGTGACAACCTGCAAGCAGTTCTTTCAAGTTAAAACAAGCAAATAAAGCTAGATGTAAGTCATGTAACAGGACGTAACACACTCACTTCCTTTCCACCGCATGCTTCACAGAAGCACAGAATTCCTGATCCGTTGATTACACCTGCAAGACCTTTTTCTGAATTCACTCTCACCTGATCAACAGTATGCATGATTAGCCTCAATGAAATGGTGACAAAAGGCTAAAATTATAATGGAACAGCCTTAATTTTCAGTTCAAAGATGTGAATGTGTACCTTTGCGCCACGAACATACCTAACTGGTAATCCCTCGAGCAAACCGGTTTCGAGAAGCTCTTTCAACTTTGTTGGAAATCTCTTCAGCACAATCTTCTTCGACATTTTCATTTCCAACTTTTTGTTATTGTTGTCGTTAGATGGAGTCGCAATAGAGCTAATAACATTCCCATCCTTCTCTGCAATTTTCTCATCTTCGTTGTCATTTACCTTCTCGGGTTTCAAATCAGAACTAATTCGCGAAGACTTTACTGAGTTATCCATTGGCTCTGATTTTACTTCGCTCATCGGTTCAATCACCGCTCGACCGGGATCAACAACGTCACTTTTCGATTCTTCCTCATCTGTATTCGAAATCGATTCGGCCACTAATTTCTCTGAACAAACCTCGATTTTCTCCTCTTTTGTGTTACCCAGATCGGCAGTTTTTGATTTCTTGTTGATAGGTGAAGGCTCCGGCGACATCTGCGCCCTCCGAGCGCGCGTCCGACCACAGAATCCATAATTTTCCGACTGAGATTTCATAGCGAACGCAAATTCGCGTTTCAAACCAGGACGAATCGAGGATAATAACACGTATTCTTCACCGTCTGTTCCGTTTGCCATTGTAACTGACAATAATTACAATTTTAAGAATAGAAATAGCAAATCTTTCGGAGAGATTTGTTTTACAGCTGTATTCACAGCGAAAACCCTAAAATTTTCAATTAAAGGCTAAAAACACCGATTTATCGGGAAGAATCGATGAACACGAAATCCTATTTTTGGTATACGGGATTTTAGATTCGATTCTGAATTACAATTTTGGAAGGGTTTGTGTGTAGATAGAAAGGGGGATTGAAGCGAGAAGGGTGAGATATTTGGGATGCATGCTTCTTCATTCGCCCCTTTGGTGGAAATACGAAACCCCACCAGAAACTTCTTGCAGTGGACGATGCTACCCTTTTAGTTCTCTTCCAGTCCTTGGAGATTTGATTTATTACCATCGCTTTTCCATTAAATTATGAGTTGCACCCTCGAGTTTCACCTCGATCCAAGTTTAGTCCTCCTTTTGATGAATTTAATATACTTTGGAGCAAGGTTGTTAAGATCGGGATCTTACCCAAGATCGTTTTATGCTTTGCAAGATCGTGATCGTAAGATCGGGATCGGGATCTTAAGATCCTACCACTGAAGTAGTCTTTATATTTACTCTTAATGTCATACTTTCTGCAGTACCTGTTATAACTTAATCTTACTAAAACGTCGATGGTAGAATCAAAGTTAGCTTCTTAAGCATGAACTATGATTTTTTTAGTTAGAAACCGCAAAAATTAGGAAGAAAACATCTTTTGTAGAAAAATAAACAAGTTCATCATGACCATCCACAACTAGAGGTGGGATCGGATCGAATTAAGATCTTAAGATCCTACTTAGGATCCTAAGATCCTAGTATAGATCTTGCTTCAGATAGATCCTACTGTGATCGGGATCGTTTTTCGATCGAATGATCTTAAAATCGTAAGATCTTAAGATCAAGATCGGGATCTTAACAACCATGCTTTGGAGCATTTCTTTGTGTAGATTTGTTACAAGAAATGAAAAAAAAATAGCATTACATTAGAGTGAAAAGATCATGTTTGATTGTTCGAATAATTGACATGAAGTATTTTTATCTTGGGCTCAATTTCATTTCATGGGGATGAGTGTTTTCTTCTCATTTTCCTAGAGAATGAAATGATATATAATAAAATAAAATTATTTTTATTATTATAATCTTAAATAAATATTAACCTTTTTTCAAATTCAAAACTTCATTTATATAGACTTTTTATTTATAAAAAAGAAATAATTTTTATCATATTTATCTATTAAGGTTTCATGGTATATAATTCTTTTTATTTTGTTACTTTTTTAAAATTATAGATAATTCTTTTTCAACTAGTTGCAAAATATATAATATGTATTTTGAACGACATGAGATATGTTTATATATGATTTATTTAATGATATATCTTTATTTTAAATATATATATTTTTATAAAACAACATTTATTTCTTTATTTATCAAAAAAAAAAATAGTTTTCTATATGTTAATAACAAATAATATATTTGAATGACTCATTTCATTCATTGAAGTCAATTAAACATCACAAATGAAATGTAATGATTCATTAATTACCTTTCTCATTCAATCGTGTAGTCTATTGTATTCCTTCATAATTTTATTCCATCATAACAAATAGACAATAAAATTACCTAGTGATATGGGTTAAGTAATGGCTTAAAATAAGTTTCTGTGAATAAGATAATATTTTAATATAGCAAAAATATATCGGTATATCATAATAACTACCTCTCAATTTATTTGTTTTACTTATTACAAGTAAAGCAAAACTCAGATAAACTAATATATCTCTAAGTAGACAAAAAATATCACTTTTATATTTTTATTTTTTTATTTTTGGCTTTTTTTGTTGATTCAAAAACCATATTCAGGTGTTAAATGTTTAATTATCTATTTAGGGTTGTTTGGTAGACTCTTAATGACTTCATTTAGAACTCAATGGTTCAATAATTAAGAGCAAAATTTAAGCCTTTGAATTAGTCATTGGAAATTAAATGGTTCATAAAAAAACTATTCCGCTTGTTAAGATGTTGGAAAATTACAAGTACCCGCCTTTTTCTCTCTAAACTAGGGCTATTCTTCGGTTATATTTATTGGGTTTCGGGTTGGGTTAATCGGGAAAATTATGTTCTAAAATATAACCAATACTTAGACCAAATTGCATTTCAGGTTTCAAATATATGGGTTTCGGGTGTCATATATATGGGTTTCGGGTTAGTTCGGATATAAATACATGTAATGCACTTAGCCTTGAACGTCATGGTCAGCCATTAGTTAGTGTTGTTACTTTATTTGTATAATTGAGTAAAATTGCATTTTCATCGTGAGGTTTGCTTTACATCTTACATAACGAGTAAAATTGCATACTCATCTAAATTATCATTGAATAAGCATTTAATTAATCGAAGTATCTTGATGAATACCATATTTAACGTGATTTATATATTCCACTCCGTAAATCAATATACATCAATATATAGTAGCAGTACATGGTCTAATAATAATATAGTGACGCCAGAATAAAAACACAATAAAAAACGAGTCAAAGGATGTAAATATGTTGATAATGGGGGTGCTTGGTTGCTTACTTGGGTGTATTGGATGGTAGGTCGGTTAAACCTTTAGGCAAAATGATTAAATGGAGACCGTCGTATTTAGGATTTGTTAAAGGTCGAGGAACAATTAGGCGAGGGATTGGTTAAGTGAGACGGCTGCATGTATGGGTCAATGGAGTAAAAAATTTAAAAAGTGTTTGCTTTGTTTATAAATTTACTTGGGTATTCGGGTACACCCAAATTCACATTGTCCTGCCCTACACCGAACTGATATTACATTGGATTAACCGATTGCCCAATTTTCTTTACCCGAAATCCAATTAACCTGAACCAATATACCCGAATCGCAAACGGGTCGGTCAATTTTATTCAGATATCGGCTATTTTTGACGAGCCTACTCTAAACAACACTCTTCATCAGCCTCCCTCTACAAACTCTAGAAACACCCACTCCACTATCAATAGTGGCCCTCACCACCACCACCACCATTAGTCTCCCTCACCACCACCATCCACCAACTATCGTTGTCGCTACCGTTGCCTATTGAGGTTTGGGTCGTCGTCGCCATCGCCGTTTGTAGGGTTTTGAAGTGTTGTCGTTGTGAGATCGTCATCGTCTGCATCGTTTTGAACCGTTGTCGTTGTGAAAAGTACTGTTAAACTTGTATTGCAATTTTTATATATCAAATTACAATTAGGCTTTGAGTTTTGAAATTGATTACATTGTGGTGAGATTATTTATTTATTTTATGTAGATCATTGTTTATTTAATGATTGGATGTTTAAATTTATACTCAGTATAAATATCAAAGTTGATGACATTATCTATTAGTTACCATTACCAGCTCATGAACGGTAATCACGTTGGAAATTGTTATATTTTTGTTTAGCAAGTTTTTAACCAAATGAAGTTAGATCGTCTGGAAAGGCATTTTGGGAGATGATGTTAAGAGGCGGGGGTTAAAATCTCAACATCTACAATTCTTTCAGTTAAACATGTTAGGGATGAGCAAAAAGACCATTAGTTTAATCCGACTCCGAAACCAACCGGAACCGAAACCCCTTTAAGACCGATTGGGTATTTTTGTTCGAGTATTGGGTATTAGAATTTAGCATATTGGGTATCGGTTCTTTTTGAGTTTGGTACTATTGCTTTCGGTTATTTACAGGCCTAGGAACCGAGAATGTGAAGAGTCGGAGAATTAAGGAGGGTTTACGGGATAACGACCAAAATCAAAAAACACTTCTCTCCCCTCTCTGCTACTATTGATGATCAACCCAGGCCAGATAAGCATCAAAGCTAATTTTTTATAAAATTGATATTAGAATTCAAAAGTTTTGGGATTAAAAATAAGTTAGCTTCAAAGTATTTCAACTTACAATGTAGAAATTGGGCTCCCACCATTGAATAATCTCAAGTAAGTTTGAAAAAAAAAATCTATCATTTTCAAAAAATTTAAAGTGTTAATGTGTTTGCTCATGCCTTTATGTTATATTATGTGAGTGTGTGCATTGAACATTATGTGGTTACCAAGAACTTTCTTATTAAATGATTCATTCAACTATACATCAACATCAAATTGGTTAGAATTTATACATGACAGTTTTAAGAATATATGGTAAAAGAAAAACATAATATTTCCACTTTTTGTTATTAAATTTGGTTTCCATACCTATTACCTTCAACTAATTTCAGTCTCACATCCGACCATACCCGAACCGTATGGGTGACCGAACCGAGAACCGAGTTACACTAGGTCCTATCTTCGGTTCTATATATTGACAAAATTTGGTCTTCGGTTATTTCATGTTCGCTCACGGACCCATCCTCATCTTTACTCCATGCATTTTTTTTTGAACCGGCGATGATGAGTACTCTGGAACGTTAGAGGGGTAATTCCGTTCCCGGGCGAGCCCCAATCGCCTCCATTTCCTCCCCCCTTTTTACCACCAATCCAGGAAAATCCCCCACATGGAGTCAGTCGGAGTCGAACTCACGACCTCCCACCCACGTGGGTATATAACCCTGATGCATCAACTAGCTAAGCTAGGCATCACTTGCTTTACTCCATGCATTTAATTTTCTCTTTGCTATATTGTTTTGTTTTTTTCTTTTTACCCTAAACTTTTTGGATATGACAAAATTAACCATCATATTTATTACTTTTGTTTGTTTAAATTTTACCCTTAAACTTTTAACTTATACTCCTTTCCTCAATTAGTTTTTAGTTTTATTTATCCAATTTCTATCCTTAGGAATCTGAATGTTTCAAAATTCACCCTATAATTTATTAATATAGTCTTCTCCATAAAGTTTTTATATGTTTTTTAACAGTTTTGCGTTTTCAATACCTTTTCATTTTTACAGACTTCGTTTACAAACCCCGGCGTAATGCACGGGTGTTACCCACTAGTTATTTTTGTAGTAATTTTGGTCGATATAGTTAAATGGTACATGCCTTGTCTTATAGATTAATGTATTTTTCTTTAATGTTTCTATGCACTTTATGAAAGGGAGTTGGTGAGAAATTTATGGTGTCTCGATGGTTTCTATATGAAGGTTATGTATACAGAAAAGGGTATTGTTTGTATTAAGATAATTTGAGTGTGACTTTTGTACTTCAAAATGACCGTGTTTACAGCTATGAAGTTAGTGTCATCGTGATCTATTTTACTACGCATGGGTATTGTTTGTATTAGATAATATGATATTGCAATCTAATAAATGTAGCCCCAATCCTCAAGTGGTTATATTATAAGTTTGTAGATTAAAAAAATTTTAACAGCCAATGTACTAGGCATGATTCAAGCTACCAAATTGTACCCCTATCAAGCTTGTTCAATCGACCTCTTATAACTAAAATAATTATAATATGCACATATACTCCTGGTGATATTTGGGATATATTTGAACTTATTGATCATAGCAGGGGCGGACCTAGGGGGGTGCCCTCGTGTGCACGTGCCCCCCTGAAATTTGACTCCGTAATGTAAAAAAAAAAAAAAAAAATTCTATATAGGTACCCCTCCTGAAATTTTTTTTATATATAGGTGCCCCGTGTCCATTTTTTCTGAGTCCGCCACTGAATCATAGCTTAGTACAAAATATTAACAATGTATGTGTAAGCTTAACACTCAACGTTAATATATTTCAACCATTTACAAAAATAAAAACAATAAGCAATATACTTGATTTAATTTCACCTTATATTTTAGTCCTCAAATGATGGTGAAAAAAGCGGTCGAGTCCTTGTGGCTTGTGAAAGGCGCATTGTAGCCCATGGGCACTTTGGTCATTAAACAATAATCGAAAGTGTGGAGTGGCCCTTTTGATTAATAAATATTACTTAAGATTTTGTCTTCTTTTTTAGTTCTTATTTCTATGAAAATATTCGAGAAGCGCGAAAGAAGTGTCTCGCGCCTTACCGATCTGTTGTCACTTGTCAGCTCCATTAATGGGTATCCACGTGGAACATGAAATGTTTTTAATTTTAGTAACATTTTTCCATTAACTTTAGTTTTACTAAAAGACATTTGACAATATATTCCAAAAGCTAACGAGTGGATTAAAAAATGTTACAAAAACGCAGCTAAAAACAAAAGAAGAGCACATCATTTGGTCATATTCTTAATCCAAACATAAGATGATGATTTGGTTAATTTGGAGCCCAATTATTTGAACACCACATCATTCATGGTTTTTCCAAATTAACAGGAAAGTTGCAAATAAGATAGCTTGTTACCAGACAAAGAACGCCCCACTGGCTCCTACTAAGAATGAGAATCTGGTGTGAACATGGGAGTAGCGAGGCCGTACCACGAAAAACCCAAGGACCAGATTCTCGTGTGAATTTGTTGTTAAAAAGAAATGGAACCAAAATCTATGAGTCATTTTATGTAGTATTCGTTTAGTTTATTTTTAGAAAGGTGATTATGAATTATCATAAGACTAAGCGGTATACTGGGAACGCGGGGATGCGTTCCTCGCCACGTCAGATCGGGGACGCGACAAACACCGTCCACTCCCTAGGTGTCCTGCGTCCTCTCTCATCTCTACCAGCACGGCTTGGAACGGTCAAGCGAGCATTGGATGTGAACGTTGGAACCCGAAAAAAATAAAAAATAAAAAAATCATTTTTTAACTCTATAAATATACCCTATTATTTAACACACACATATTTACACATTCCTAAATACATTACACACAATATTTAAAATACGGAGCACATATTGAATTTTCCTTCGTCCAACTCAAAATGCGGTGATATGGTTTTCCCTGTAATGCTGCAAGCCGTAAGCATCATTACGTTTGAAGGGGATAATCCTGTCAAAAGACGTAGAGTACGGGCAAAAAATAGAAACTGCGTAAAATGTCACAATCGTTTATTTCAAGATTACTTCCCTGAAAATTGTGTGTATAGCAATAAAGATTTCAAACGTCGATTCGGTTTGAGCAGAGATATGTTCCTACAGATTGCAAACGGCTTGGAAAATAAGTACGAGTTTTTCCATTTGAGATACAGCGGTCGAGGTAAAAGGGGTTTCACGTCATTACAAAAACGTGTCGCTGCACTTCGTCTTATGGCTTTTGGAGCGACAGCCGATTCAGTTTGTAACGACCGTTTTTCAAAAAAAAAAATAAAATAAAATAAAAAAATTTGTGAATTGTAACTCCGGTGTGAATAGTAACTCCGTCGTGAATAGTAACTCCGACATGAATAGTAACTCCGGCGTGAATAATACCCGAGAAATGAAGTAAGCGCTTACCTCGTGATGACGTCGACGATGATGTCGTGATGACGTCGTGAATAGTGTTTTCAAGCCCTATAAATAGAGGCTCAACTTCTTCATTTCAACCCACAACAAACACCAAACAACCTTACGATATCGATGAGTGTTCTGGTGAGGAAAATAGGTCGGGAGGAGTTAGGCGCGAGCGGTAGCTGGTAACGAGGTGCTCGGGAAGTGTTGGAAGAGCGGAACGGGAAACGTGCCAAGGCTTTGCGAAAACGTCAATCTTAAGTGAGTAATCGCTATCGTATTTCTCTAGTAGTTTATAAGTGTTAAACTATAATATGTAGAGGTTATACTATTCGTAATTCCAAAAATAATACCGAGTGATTTACTTACGAGGATGGTGTCTAGGCCGATTACTTGGGATCTGGTTGTTGGATTTTCCGAAAGGCTAAAATGCTGAAAGGATCCTGCCACCCCAACTAATCTTCTACCTGGCTATCCTTTACTTGATAAATCACGAGGTATCATGTTGGAATTATGGAAGGGTCTAGTGAAGCAACTATGGTATAGTTAAGGAGTAAAGAGTGATAAATGTCTTACGGTGTTAACAGTTAAAGAGGGAATACGAAGCAGAGATAAACGCTGTAGTCGACTATAATCAGGTGAGTTTCTCACTACATTGTGTGGACGTTATATGTCCTTTACTGTATTTTGTGTGCTTATAAGATGTTTATAAGATGTTGGTAAATGGTACCAAGTTGTGTGTATATTATTGATATATATCTTTCTGTTATAATTGTATGGGTTGGGTTATGGTGTGTGTGGGCTCGACGTACTGAGTAATATAGAGATACATGCAAAATACACTGAACAGATACGCATGACTCGACGTACAGGGTATGCACGACTTTAAGTGCTGAGCAAGGGAATTAGATTTACTGAGCAGATACGTGTAGGAGGTTATAATCCAATATACTGGGTAGAGCAGGTTATGTGACGTGTGGTTGTATTTTTTCTGTTAGGGGTAAAGTATGTGTAACTGATATGCTGTGTAGTTGTTGGAGCTCACTAAGCAGTGTGCTTATCCTTCTCTATTAAATTACCATTTCAGGTTGTACAGGTGGAAATGACGGCCAGGCATGACGAGTACACACTGATGCTGCTTAATTGGGGATTCATGTGGTGAATTGATGTTTAAAATGATTTATAAATATCTTCAAAATGTTAATTATTGAATAAATTGATATTTATTTAAATGAAGATGTTTTATTAAAAACCAGGTGTTACAATTCAGTTGACAATTACTTGAGGATGTGTACTAGAACTGTTCGTGAAAGTATGTATAGTTTTTGTGAATATATTATGGAGCTTGACGGTGAAATATATTTGCGGAAACTCACACTTAGCATGTTGAAGAATTATATGTGGTAAATCAAGCGGAACACGGTCTATTGGGTATATGCTTGGCAGCATCAATTGTACGCATTGAGATTGAAAAAATTGTACAAACGCGTAGAAAGGGCAATACACTCGTGGTGATCATGTCAAACCATCACTAATACTAAAATTTGTGGCCTCACATGATCTATGGATTTGACATGCATACTTTGGAGTTCTAGGGTCGAACAACGACCTAAATGTTATAGATTCATCGCCATTATTTAAGGATATTCTACAAGGCAAGTCGTCTGACATTCCATTTGTATTGAACAACACAGAGTATAGACATGGGTATTACCTTACCGATGAAATATATCTTAATTATTCTACATTTGTAAAGACGTATCAACATCCGATTGACGAGAAACGAGTACTAATCATGAAAGCTCAAGAATCAGCACGAAAAGATGTCGATCGTACATTTTGAGTCGTTAAAAATGACATATAGTGAAAAACCCGGCACGAGTATGACTCCTAGAGAATATACGCAAACTAATGTACGGTTGTATCTTATTACACAATATGATTATTGAAGAAAAATATTGGGCTATTTGCACATATCATCATCATCATATACTACACCCGCGTCAATAATTTATATCTGATAGCGAACCATACTTTTTGAGATCACTAGAAATACATAGTGAGGAAACGAATGCCAATATTCGACATGATTTGACCGAGCATGTGTGCGATAATCAAAATGACAACGAAATCGATGACAATAATTAGGTTTTCTTAAATTCTTTTTTTAATGTAATTTCTCTTTTAATTAATGTAATGCTTTATTTTAATTAATTTAATATTTTATTTTAATTAAAAAAACATAAATTAAATGGTAACATGGAAATTAAAAGGTGTCCTAGGACTGTCAGATATTTCCTTGGATGTGTCCTGAGAATGTAATGCTAATGTGGCGGTGGTCTTCGATGTCCTTATGAATGTCCCCATACATCATAGCCTAAAGAAAGGCCCAAAATCATATACAACCTTATCGATTTTAGAGCGAAGCTTAACAAGGAAATAAGCGGTACACAAAATCATTGAACATCTAAACTCAAAATCAAGGCGTGAGGGAGTTGTGCGAAAATAATACTGCCACACTCAAAATCTTCGTTTCCTCGTTTCAATCAAGTAAGAATATCTCAAATTTATGAACTTTTTATGTTTTACATCTAAGTTAGGATTATATATGGTTTAATTTTGGATATCTAAACATCCAGGGTTTTTTGGTTTGTTGTAGATATTGGTTCTCACTTTTTCTATTATCTCTAACTTCCCTTTTCTAATTTTTAAGTTTTAAACTTTGCTAGGTCAGTTACATCACTGATTTGTCAATGTGATAACTTATCCTTTGTTATTTGTATGGGATAATGTGTTTGGAATTTGGAAACTGAAATTTGTTGAACAAATATCAAATGATTCATGGTCGGAAGATGTTTCATAGTAACCTAACCAATGATAACATGATAACAATATTAGATTTGGACCTGGTGAATGGTGATAATTGTGTTTTAACCGGTATATTCATGTTTTGTACTTTTGTTGAAAATGCAAATATGCGAAGTTATGAGTTATTATTTGTGAATGACAATTGTTTTATGTTTATGCAAATGTGTACTATATTTGTAAGCGTCAATTGGTTATCTTTATGTTTTTTTTTGTACATGGAAAAGAATAAAAAGAAAGAGTATGGTGAAATGTGAATCAATAATCTTGCGAGCTTTAATCATCCAAAGCAAAAAAAAAAAAAAAAAAAAAAAAAAAAAACACTGTCAACTTCAAATTGCGGGTGTTTGTATTTCTATACGGGTTACTTTTGTTGAATGTTGGTTATCTTATATATGAAAGAAGGTTATGCTAGATATTGTTATACTTATATTAATATTAGTGATTTAGCAACTAAAAGGCTTGAAGATGTATATTTTTATAAACTTTCGTCTTTAGTTGTTACTTTTAGTATAAGAAAAAAGTTGTTTTTAAGAGCCCTATCTTCGTTTTATGAAACTCAAAATAGGTTTGGATTGGCCATAATTAGGTGTTGTTTGTTTTTCTCATAAATATCTTTTTGACCTCAAATGTTTAGTCTGCAGACTGTTTGTTTTTTAGAAGACTGCGGACTTAAAACGATTTGTACATCATCTTCTTGTAAAAGACATGAGATAATCATTTTTTAAATTTGCAGCCATCTTCAAACTTAGAAAAATGTCATCTTCATTTTACATATTTCTTTAAATGTTTTTTGTTTTTTTAATTTGATAAGAAAAAAATTAACCCCTAATGTGTTATTATTATTTAAACTATTAAAAACTTCATATTTAAAATTTTCATATTAATATCATACAATTATTTTTCTTAACAGTAAATCAAAGTTGAAGCCTCTGATATCAAAACTCAAATAATCATTTTTATGATATGATGGTTAGTTAATATCATACAACTGTCAAATAAATTAAATATAACAATTTTACATTTAAAAAATCAGTTAATTTTAGCGGTTTTAAAAAATAAACAATATTTTTCTTACAGACTGCAGATGTTTTGTAACCTTTTCTTTTACAGATAACAGATGTGGTTCACAGACTGTAAATGTTTCATTTCTTCAAAAACAAATAACACATTATTTTCGAATAATTATCATTATTTTTTTTTAACAAAGTCCGGTTTCGTTCTTCTTGAGTTTATTTTATATCTTTATGAAATGTTGAAGTAATAATATTATTATTTATATAAAACAAACCCAACAAGCTTTAAATAAAATACACATATTTTGGTTATTAAATGTGGTGTCATATTTATGTAAGTTTTCAATGAGGCTGTTGAAATCGAGTTATTGCCATTTAATTTTTGCACAAGCTTAAAGAGAAAAGGAATATAATTGTTTACATGGATATTAAAATACTTAAACGAGTACGTTTTTTTTCTTTCTTATCGTGGGTTTATTTTATCATTTTATGGTTATTTTCATATGTGAGTTTAGTTGACTTATAAATAGTGAAAAGTCTTTTGAAGGGAATAAAGTCCAAGGACATTTTGTAAATAAGGGGTAAGTCTAGGGTTAACATTGTAAAAGTAGGAAAAGTCAGACTGACTTGTGATCTCGTTTAAATGTTAACGTACTATAGTGATGCGTCGGGTGGCTTAGGATGCATTTAGTTATAGAAAATGTTTTGTTTTTTGGAAAAAAAAAATTTAAGAAAAATGAGAATTCTATAAACGTGTTTAGTTCAAAAATTTTCTAAAAAATGAAATTTTTCCGTTTTTCAAAATTACAAAGAATTTGGAAAATTTTGAAAACCCAATAATTATTGTTTTCTATATTTTTCAAATTCCTAAATTTTTCTAAAAAAAAAAACACACACACACACATGCACACTCATTCTCACATACAACCCCACAAGTACATCCCACCCCCACCATCCAACCCTACCCTCCACCCATCTCATCTACACCCACATCCTACCCACCTCACCCCTATCCCCACCCACCTTATCCTATGCCACCTTACCCTACCCCGCCCCCACCCAGCCTGACCCACCCAACCCAACCCACCAACCCCCACTGTACTAACGCCACCCTAGCCCTACCTACTCTACCGTTACCCCACCCAAACCTACCTAACCCCACCACCTCACCCTTACCCACCAACCTTCATCCTACCCCCACCCTATCAACCCTACCTCACCATATCCACCACAACCACCACAACCACTAATCCATCCACTTCTTACCCCACAACATCCACCCAACACCTACCTACCCACCGCCACCTTTACCACCCACCCCATCCACTACCGTTACCCTGATTCCTACATTACCTACCTACCCCACCCCACCTTACCGATGTGATGGGGTAGTGGTAGGGATGTGTGGGGTAGAGTGGAGTGGTGTTGGTTGATAGAAAATACATATCTAAACACATTTTTTTAATTCTTAATTAAAAACTGAAAACGAAAAATTATTTCATTGTCCTGAAAATGAAAAATGTAAAACGAAAAACAGTTTTCCGTAACTAAATGCACCCTTGGTTTTTTTCGTTTCCATGTTCCTATATATGACGGTGAGAATCAGGTGTGAGAATTATTTGGTTTGAAACTGACAAAACCGAAAATCAAACCAAACTGAAACCGAATTCAGACCAAACCAATTTTAAAATGTGGTTTTTGGTTTGGTTTAAGACCAAACCGAATTTTGAGTTTGGTTTATGGTTTGAGTTATGGTCTAGTGATGTTCAGACCAAACCAAACCGAATTAGCGAAATTAATTTATTTATACATTGAATAATTTATATTTTAATACATTAAAAATTAAATTAATAAATTGAAAACATATGTTTCATAATTCAAGTGCGGCTGGTGTACCTGTACGAAGAGATATTGGCATAAACGTTAGTATTGTCGTGTCCCCGCTAACGATGCAAATTTTTTAAGGGTTTGTCAGCCCTCACAAATGAGATTGAAAATATATAAAATAAGGCCAAAATATCACTGCTATACTGTACTTGGATAGAGTATATGGTAAGCAGGGTCGAACCATAGAGCACGGGATATAATGTCTATGCCACTTAGTATAGAGTACTAAGAATGTTGTAATGGGGTTTTTTTAATTGTAAAAGCATAAATAGACAACAAAAGCATGCAAGTAATAAAAATTAAGAATTCAGATGTAAAAAGCCTAGTTCTGAGTCTTCGATGTTTACCGATCTAGATTGAATTCACTTTGATGTGTTTATGAAATGTAATTCTAAGTTAGATTTTAAAAGTCAAAAAATACATTCTTTATGAAATTAACCTGCTAAATTGTCTATATAAAACACGTTCTTTACCTAAACCTAGCTCCTTATTACCCAACCTAAACACGCTCTTAGATTGAATGCAGGAACTGCATGAGGTGTGCAAGTACCAACAATGTCCAATTTCTTAACAAGGACGTTTTTTATTGTTACCAAACATCAAATTAGCAAAACGATTAGGTGCCTCACTCAGTTGATTAACATTGCATGAATCTAATTTATCTAAGGTGACCAGTAAAAAACAAATAAAATTCAGGACTAAAATTGAAACGAGAAATTGATCACTAGAATTAATAAAAAATAATCATCAAACTGAATGTTTCAATCTAAATGATAAACATGTCCAAATCCATAACTAGATCTAGGGTTCTAGCCAGACATGGCTAGAATAGAACAAGAAATGTAGAAATGGAAATGTAAATGTTGCTTACAACCAAATATACTTAAACTGAATCTTGAAAGACGTGATCCGGCCTTCTAAACCTTCATAAAAATGCCTTGTACGCTTTCTGGTTCGTAGGTATCGAGTACGACTCTCTGAACACCCTTTGGGCTAAAATGATAATCTATTTATAGACTTCAGGAGATTAGCGTCGCTAATGGTGAAGGTTAGCGTTGCTAATCTTGGACTCCCAGAAGACTTGGTCTGGTCAGTATCATGATCTCAACAGCCCTGATTTTTCGTAACAGCTAGGTTAGCATCACTAATGTAGAAGTTAGTGTCGCTAATGTTGAGGTTAGCGTCGCTATTCATCAATTTTCAGCAACCTGTCATTTTTGCCCCTTTTTCTCCAACTCTTGCTAGTTTTCGCTTGTTTGTCCAAAAGTCTCGTGAAAAATCATTTTCCAAGTGTTGTGAGTATTTTAAGCCCTTATTATCTTAATTTATCTATAAAACACTCTGATATCGCCCAAAATATATGCGATATGAACACGATATCAGTTGGCAACAATATATCTCGGGTGTAAAGTTGGATTGTTATCATTGACGTGTCAATAAAAATCATTTAACTGGGAAGTAAAAATACTATCGATCGGTGGCCATACAACTCGTTTGAAGATGGTGTTTGACATCTTCAAGATATATCTTATAACTGATTTCAAAATTCCAGAATAAGTGATCAGATTTTTAGAAATCTTACTATGCCAATTTTTAGGGAAAGTGAATCTGAAGAAAAGAAAATGTGTTGGATTAAAATGAATGAAGTCTTGGCTTCTGAAGAAAAAGGTAGTATTGAGTTTGGAAGTTTGTTCGGATTTAATCTTGCATTGTTGCAAAAATGGCTTTGCAATTTTTTTCTTGATTTTAGTTCCTTATGGGTTAAAGGCATTCAACCTATGCATGATGTTGAAGCTAGATTTGGGTCAAACTAGGATGGTCTAAAAACGCATGGAGTTTGCTCAAGAATATTGGGCTCGATTCATGATAAATGTATTATTCTTTACTCACATCTCAAAAAGTAGGCGATTGTTCTTTGACTACAATTTTGGAGGATGACTAGACTGGTGGTTCCCTGCCTAATGGTCGATTCCCTATGCTCTTTTTGTTGGAATTTGATGAAAAAATCTTGCTAAAATATTGATTTTCCAATGAAAGTTGGAGTTGGTATTGGCGTAGATGTGTAGGGTGTAAGAACCCGCGAAAAAGTTAAAAAGGGTAAAACCGTCTTTTGACACGTTATAAAACTATTATGTAAAATATTATGTATTTGTAACATAATGATATAAGAAATAAGAAATTATATGAAATTTGGAGTTTTTACCGCGTGAATAGTGAAATTTGACAAAAAAAGAGCAAATTGGTCATTTGACATGAAAATGACCAAAATGTCAAGGAAAATGTTAAGTTGGAAGTTAATTGTGAAGTTGTGACTTTTGGATCATTTTTGTAGAAGAAATGGAAGGTTAAGGACTAAAGTGTAAAGTTTTTATAAAACTTAAATATCTATTATATATTAAAACTATCCCTATTATTTGAGAAACAATAGAAAATCTCCAGAGAATTCCAGAGAGCACGAGAGGCAGCGGGAGAGAGCAAGGAAGAAGAAGAGATCAAAGGAATTGTCAAGGAAAATCAAGAGAGGAATTGGAATTGGTGATTCCATAGTTGAAGAGGTAAGAAATTCCTTAGTTTTAACCTAGTTCTTGAGTGTGTTCTTCATTTTGGTCTTTGGATGGAATTGAAACTGCAATTGCAGTTAGAAATCATGTGGGTTAAGTAACTAATGCTTCCAATAAGCTATTAGTTAAGAACTTAACTCAAAAACATGGAAGTAGGTTGTTATAATTGAGAATTTGCAAGTTTAGCCAAGAACGTTAATTTCTGCAATTGAGTTATTGAAGTGTTTTTAATAGCTTAAAATGTGGTATTAGTCAAGTGTTTTAGTCCTAGAACAAACCCCATACGATTAAGCACTGAAATAAGTGCTTAATGGGTGAAAACTGCGTGCTATAGTGCACAAATCGCGACTGAACAGGCTACTGCCCAGGCGCCAGGCGCAGTGCGCCCAGGACCAGGGCGGGGTGCGCCCAGGCGCAGTGCGCCTTCAGTCAGGGGCTGGGCAGGGACCAAAAATGTTAAAATTTTCAAATAACTCAAACGCTAGAAACCATAGCTAGACATGTCCGATTGACCTGAAATTTTAGACATAACCCTAACATGGTATAAGAACATGTCGGGAATGGTCAAATCCGTAATTCGACCTTGCGGAAAAGTTACTGTAGCGGCAGAGGCTAAAAACACTATTCATGCCCATGATTTTTAGAATTTGAGCTAGACTTGTCCAATGAACTCCAAATTTGAAACACAAGTCTAATATAATCTAAGATTTCATGGAAAAGAGTCGGAACTGAAATACGACCCCTTGGGGGTACTGTAGCAGTATACGCGTATTTCGGAGAAAAACCGTAAAATGAGTTATAAATGGTTATATATTTATTATAACCTAGAGCTATGTTATATGAGACCTTAGCCTTATAGAATTAATTATATTGAGTATTTATATATACGATTTGTATAGGTTGTGCTTCAAACGTTGTTGAGCACGGGAAGGGAAAAGCCGTACGAGAAGCGTAGAAACTTGTAGCAACGTCAAGGTGAGTTTTATGAGGATTTTCTAGTACATAGCAAAATGTTATTTTCAGAAAAGTAAGATTTCCAAATGCTTATAAATACTAAAGTTTGGAAAATAGTTTTGAAAGAAGCTCTATACAAGGGCTTAGTATATTAAGTATATTTTTAAAGTATGGTTTGCAAAGTATTTTGAAAGAAGTTCCTTATAGGAACTAAGATGTCAAAAGTAGTTTGATAATATTTTTGATAAAGAGTTACAAAGTTTATGAGTTTTAGTTTATTACAAATTGTGTCCCATTTTGACCAATTTGAGATGAAATGAAGTAAGAATTAAAGAAGTATGAACCAGTTGTCCGGACTAGGATCACCCACATAATTGGGAGATCAGAAGACACTACTGGGATGGTACCTCCCGTCGCGAAGTAGTTGTCTAGCTTAGTATACCCTTGTGCTTGAATTCGTTCCAAGTCACAAAGGGGAGACAGAATGAGCAAACCGAGTGGGCAGATCTGTTCTGTCCCGCGAGGGGAGCTAGTTGAATGAATTAATTAACTTAATTCATAAGTTTCAGTTGGTCACGAGAAATGAGAAAGAAAAGCAGTTTTAAGAAAGAAAGTTTTTTTTATAGTTTGAAAGTAAAGAAGAAAACGTTATTTTGAGATTTATGAAATGAATCCGTTTTTAGCAATGTACTTTTGATATTTCAAGTTTTGAATAGACAAGTTTTGGGTCTAAACCCATATTACTCACGAGACTTTATGTCTCACGTATACTATGTTTTTTTTTTGAAATGCTATGTACTTAGGTGAAGGGAGCGAGAGTTGCAGTTGGGACCGTTATCGTACACTGTAAGTTTAAATTATGGTTATCTGTATTGAGTCTGTAATACCCCTTATGTATTAAGTTTGTAAAATAAAATAAAAATTTAAGTGGCTTTTTTATAGTCACGAGTTGTAAATTATGTTTGAAAACTGTATTTGTATTTTAAATATGGTTTGAGAAAAGGGGTGTTACAGTTTTGGTATCAGAGCCATAGTTTAAGCGAATTAGGTTGGAATACCATCCTAGGCTTAGACTAGCAAGAGTAGTAGTAAGTTGCCTTAGTAATATAGAAGGCATAGATTGAGTATGACTGTTATAAAAATGCAGTCAAGATAAGGAGATAACATGCTACCGCTTACGAAATACTATATAGAATTGTGTATTAAACAGATATTTATTTCATCTATATAGTAATGGAAGGCAGAAGACAAGCTGACAGGGGTGAGGGCAGTCACACTTCTTCAAGAGGAAGTGAACCACATGTTATTCGAAACGATGAGTCTGAGCCAAACCCACCACCACCACAACCTGTCACTATGGAGGCAATTCAGTTTTTAATCGATAACTTACGAACTGAGTTGAGACAAGATGTACATAACATAATCGATGGTCGAATGGGTGAACCCAGAGCCCAATCTTCACAAGAAGTCTCTAAAAAGGCAACAGAGGAAGAAGGTAGTGGAGAAAACAGAAGGAAAGAGAAGGGCTGTTCTTTTAAGTCCTTTATGGCTTGCAAACCGCCCGAATACCATGGTAGTTTTGAGCCAAAGGTGACGATGCGATGGGTCCGAGAGATCGAACAAGTGATGCAAGCAAGTAAATGTGGAGAAAAAGATCGGGTCAACTATGCCTCTCGGCAGTTGAAGGACGATGCTCTAGTGTGGTGGAACACCAAATACGACAGTTTGGGAAAAGATGTGGTTTATGGTTGGTCATGGGCGGAATTTGTCACGTGTCTCAAAGATAAATTCTGTCCCACGCGAGACTTGGAGAAAATGAATGAAGATTTCTTAACGATAAAGAAAGGAGATATGACGGTGGATGAGTATACGAAGAAGTTTTGCGACATGTTACCTTTTGTGGGGGAATCCTACCCTACTGAGCGGTCCTGAATTAACCGCTATATCCGCGGTTTGCCATGGAACTACGAGTTAGAAGTGAAGAAAGCCGAAACACTTGATGGGGCGATCAATGCTGCCCGAACTGTGGAAGATGTTGGAAAAAGAAGGAAGGAAGAAGGACCTGGTTTTGGTGACAAAAGGAAGACAATTAGTAGTATCAGTGGGAACATAAAGAAGAAAGGGAAAATGAATACAAGTCAGAGCCGACAAGGAAGTGTGAAAAAGTGCGAGAAATGTGGGAAAGAACACGGTGGTGAATGTCGAGCGGGATCAAATGCCTGCTTTAATTGTGGCGGATTCGGTCACAAAGCGAAAGATTGCAAAGCCAAGAAAGCCAGCGAAGTAGAATGCTTCTCATGCCATCAGATGGGACACTACAGTTTCAACTGCCCAAACAAGGGAGGAGAAACCATGGTGTCAACAGCTCAGAAGAAGACCGAACCTCAGAAAGTGAAGACCAGAGCTTTTCAGATTACCAGGGAGGAAGCGAAGGAGACTCACGATGTGGTCTCAGGTATCCTACTAATCAACTCGACACCTGCATATGTCTTGTTTGATTCCGGGTCTACATATTCATTTGTGTCCCATGGGTTTGGAGCTAGATTAAATGTCCCATTAGAATTGTTAGACCTAGTCTTTGAGGTAGAAGTGGCGGACGGGAAATTTGTGGAAGTTCAGCACATGTATCGAGACTGTGAACTCGACATCAACGGCAAGAAGTTTCGACTTAATCTCCTTCCTATTGGAATTAAGTCCTTTGATGTAATAATTGGGATGGATTGGCTTGGCGCAAATGATGCGAAGATAGCTTGTGGTCAGAAGAGGGTGTCTGTTAAAACCCTTGGAGCAAAAGTGTACGTATATGGGGAAAGAAGAACGCACGTGCCAAGTATCATCAGTGTAGCTAAAGCTCGAAGATGTATCAGGAAAGGATGTGTATCTTTCCTGGCCTATGTGATGACTGAAGACAAAGTGAAACAGACATACAAAGACATAGAAGTGGTAAAAGAGTTTCCAGAAGTTTTCCCAGATGAATTGCCAGGCTTGCCACCAGAAAGGCAAGTTGAGTTCCGAATAGATCTTGTCCCAGGAGCTTCTCCAATAGCACGAGCACCGTACCAGCTAGCACCAACTGAGATGAGGGAATTAATGTCCCAGTTGCAGGAGTTACTAGATAAAGGCTTCATCAGGCCTAGTTCTTCTCCGTGGGGTGCTCCAGTTCTATTTGTGAAGAAGAAAGATGGATCAATGCGGATGTGCATTGATTACAGAGAATTGAACAAAATTACCATCAAGAACCGTTACCCGTTGCCCAGAATAGATGATCTGTTTGACCAGTTGCAAGGAGCAGATTATTTCTCAAAAATTGATTTGAGATCTGGGTATCATCAAGTCAGGGTAAAAGAAAGTGATGTAGAGAAGACGGCGTTCCGTACACGATACGGGCATTACGAGTTCTTAGTAATGCCATTTGGTCTTACGAATGCACCATCGATCTTTATGGACTTAATGAATCGGGTCTGTAAACCATTCCTAGACCGGTTTGTTATAGTGTTCAAAGATGACATTTTGATCTATTCAAAGAATAAAGAAGAGCATGCGAGTCATTTGCGGTTAGTACTTGAGACTTTGAAAAGAGAACAGCTTTATGCAAAGTTCTCCAAGTGCGAGTTTTGGATGAGAGAGGTGCAGTTCCTTGGACACGTTGTTTCTATCCAAGGTATAAAAGTTGATCCAGCGAAAGTTGAAGCAGTAATGAAATGGGAGCCCCCTAAGACGCCAACAGAAGTTAGAAGTTTTCTCGGTCTTGCCGGGTATTATAGGATATTTATTCGAGATTTCTCCCGTATAGCAGTGCCACTTACACGACTAACCCGAAAAAAAGAGCAGTTCAGATGGCAAGAGGAACAAGAAAGAGCTTTTGCTACCTTAAAAGAGAAGTTGTGTAACGCGCCTGTCCTTACGTTACCAGATGGGACGGAAGACTTTGAAGTGTACAGCGATGCCTCTCATCGGGGGCTTGGCTGTGTGTTGATGCAAAGAGGGAAGGTCATAGCATACGCTTCCAGACAGTTGAAAGATCCAGAGAAAAAGTACACCACCCACGATTTAGAGCTTGCAGCGATCGTATTTGCCTTGAAGATTTGGAGACATTACTTGTATGGTACAAAGTGCAAGTTGTTCACGGATCACAAAAGTTTGAAGTATGTGTTCACTCAAAAAGAGTTGAACATGAGACAGAGTAGATGGCTAGAGTTGATCAGTGATTATGATTGCGAAATTGTGTACCATCCGGGTAAAGCAAATGTAGTAGCGGATGCACTGAGTAGAAAAGTTCCTGAGAAAAGAATCAAGGCAAGATCAATGCGAATAGAACTAGTGTCCAGCATTATAGACCGAATTAAAGCAGCTCAGCAAAAAGTTGAAGAAAGTGGAGATTTAAAAGACGAGAAATTAGGAAAAGATGTGCAGTTTGTAACCAATAGTCAAGGCTTGAAGACCTTCAGAAACCGCATATGGGTACCAAAGACAGGAGGATTGAGAAAGTTAATTCTAGAAGAGTCGCATAAGTCAAAGTATTCCATACATCCAGGGAGTACCAAGACTTATCAAGATCTAAAAAGACAGTATTGGTGGCCTGGAATGAAGAAAAGGATAGCTAAGTACATCTCCAAGTGTGTTATTTGTGCACAAGTTAAGGCGGAACATCAGGTCCCGCATGGAGATGCTCAGTCATTGCATATTCCAGCTGGAAAGTGGGAAGATGTAACCATGGACTTGGTTGTCGGGTTACCAAGGACGAGAAGAGGTCATGATAGTATATGGGTCATAGTGGACCGGTTGACCAAGAGTGCATTATTTCTAGCCATAAAAGAAACTACTCCATTGGAGCAGTTAGCTCAGTTGTATACAGATGAAGTGTTAAGAAGATATGGTGCACCGTTGTCTATCGTGTCAGACAGAGACCCCAGATTCACCTCTAACTTTTGGAGTGCTTTACAAGAGAAAATGGGGACGAGAATTCAGTTAAGTACAGCATATCATCCACAAACAGATGGTCAGAGTGAACGAACGATCCAGACATTAGAAGATATGCTACGGTCATGCGTAATGGAATTTGGAGGTAGTTGGGATGAACACCTGCCATTAGTGGAGTTTGCATACAATAACAGCTACCATTCTAGCATTAAAATGCCACCCTTTGAGGCATTGTATGGTAGAAAGTGTAGAACTCCTTTATGCTGGTTGGAGGCGGGTGAGACTAAGCTTACGGGGCCAGAGATTGTTAGAGTAACTAATTAGAAGATTGGAGTAATTCAAGCCAACATGAAAGCAGCACAAGATCGGCAAAAGAGTTACTCGAATCTAAAGAAGAGACCGTATGATTTGCAAGAAGGAGATTTGATGATGATAAAAGTGTCGCCATGGAAAGGAGTGGTTAGATTTGGTAAGAGAGGAAAGCTGAGTCCAAGGTATATTGGACCTTTTAGAATCCTGAAGAGAGTTGGGTTACAAGCATTCAAGATAGAGTTACCACCCGAACTCAGTGGAATACATGATACCTTTCATGTATGTTACTTGAAAAAGTACTTTGGTAAAGAAGAGTTAGTAATACCGTATACCGATCTGAGGGTGGAGACTCCTAGCAAACTAATCGAAGAACCCGAAGCGATCCTAGAAATGCAGACGAAAAAGTTGAGAAACAAGGAGATTGACCTTGTACTAGTCAAGTGGAAACATCCATTAGGGTCAAACTTAACTTGGGAGACGTTAGCGGAAATGAAGAGAAGATATCCGAATTTCACAGATTACGAAAAGATTCTGAGGACGGAATCCGCTTAAGGAGGGGTGACTGTAAGAACCCGCGAAAAAGTTAAAAAGGGTAAAACCGTCTTTTGACACGTTATAAAACTATTATGTAAAATATTATGTATTTGTAACATAATGATATAAGAAATAAGAAGTTATATGAAATTTGGAGTTTTTACCGCGTGAATAGTGAAATTTGACAAAAAAGGGCAAATTGGTCATTTGACATGAAAATGACCAAAATGTCAAGGAAAATGTTAAGTTGGAAGTTAATTGTGAAGTTGTGACTTTTGGATCATTTTTGTAGAAGAAATGGAAGGTTAAGGACTAAAGTGTAAAGTTTTTATAAAACTTAAATATCTATTATATATTAAAACTATCCCTATTATTTGAGAAACAATAGAAAATCTCCAGAGAATTCCAGAGAGCACGAGAGGCAGCGGGAGAGAGCAAGGAAGAAGAAGAGATCAAAGGAATTGTCAAGGAAAATCAAGAGAGGAATTGGAATTGGTGATTCCATAGTTGAAGAGGTAAGAAATTCCTTAGTTTTAACCTAGTTCTTGAGTGTGTTTTTCATTTTGGTCTTTGGATGGAATTGAAACTGCAATTGCAGTTAGAAATCATGTAGGTTAAGTAACTAATGCTTCCAATAAGCTATTAGTTAAGAACTTAACTCAAAAACATGGAAGTAGGTTGTTATAATTGAGAATTTGCAAGTTTAGCCAAGAACGTTAATTTCTGCAATTGAGTTATTGAAGTGTTTTTAATAGCTTAAAATGTGGTATTAGTCAAGTGTTTTAGTCCTAGAACAAACCCCATACGATTAAGCACTGAAATAAGTGCTTAATGGGTGAAAACTGCGTGCTATAGTGCACAAATCGCGACTGAACAGGCTACTGCCCAGGCGCCAGGCGCAGTGCGCCCAGGACCAGGGCGGGGTGCGCCCAGGCGCAGTGCGCCTTCAGTCAGGGGCTGGGCAGGGACCAAAAATGTTAAAATTTTCAAATAACTCAAACGCTAGAAACCATAGCTAGACATGTCCGATTGACCTGAAATTTTAGACATAACCCTAACATGGTATAAGAACATGTCGGGAATGGTCAAATCCGTAATTCGACCTTGCGGAAAAGTTACTGTAGCGGCAGAGGCTAAAAACACTATTCATGCCCATGATTTTTAGAATTTGAGCTAGACTTGTCCAATGAACTCCAAATTTGAAACACAAGTCTAATATAATCTAAGATTTCATGGAAAAGAGTCGGAACTGAAATACGACCCCTCGGGGGTACTGTAGCAGTATACGCGTATTTCGGAGAAAAACCGTAAAATGAGTTATAAATGGTTATATATTTATTATAACCTAGAGCTATGTTATATGAGACCTTAGCCTTATAGAATTAATTATATTGAGTATTTATATATACGATTTGTATAGGTTGTGCTTCAAACGTTGTTGAGCACGGGAAGGGAAAAGCCGTACGAGAAGCGTAGAAACTTGTAGCAACGTCAAGGTGAGTTTTATGAGGATTTTCTAGTACATAGCAAAATGTTATTTTCAGAAAAGTAAGATTTCCAAATGCTTATAAATACTAAAGTTTGGAAAATAGTTTTGAAAGAAGCTCTATACAAGGGCTTAGTATATTAAGTATATTTTTAAAGTATGGTTTGCAAAGTATTTTGAAAGAAGTTCCTTATAGGAACTAAGATGTCAAAAGTAGTTTGATAATATTTTTGATAAAGAGTTACAAAGTTTATGAGTTTTAGTTTATTACAAATTGTGTCCCATTTTGACCAATTTGAGATGAAATGAAGTAAGAATTAAAGAAGTATGAACCAGTTGTCCGGACTAGGATCACCCACATAATTGGGAGATCAGAAGACACTACTGGGATGGTACCTCCCGTCGCGAAGTAGTTGTCTAGCTTAGTATACCCTTGTGCTTGAATTCGTTCCAAGTCACAAAGGGGAGACAGAATGAGCAAACCGAGTGGGCAGATCTGTTCTGTCCCGCGAGGGGAGCTAGTTGAATGAATTAATTAACTTAATTCATAAGTTTCAGTTGGTCACGAGAAATGAGAAAGAAAAGCAGTTTTAAGAAAGAAAGTTTTTTTTATAGTTTGAAAGTAAAGAAGAAAAAGTTATTTTGAGATTTATGAAATGAATCCGTTTTTAGCAATGTACTTTTGATATTTCAAGTTTTGAATAGACAAGTTTTGGGTCTAAACCCATATTACTCACGAGACTTTATGTCTCACGTATACTATGTTTTTTTTTGAAATGCTATGTACTTATGTAACACCTCGTTTTTAGAACGTTTTTATTCTACGAAATAATTATTTTTAGCGAATAAATATAGTAGTAATAATAATAATAACTATAATAATAAATCTAGAAAGCAAGTTATATATAGAGGGTGGGTTTTGACATTGTTAGAAACCTTTAATGATGGAAAAAGGGATTTTGGGTAAACTAAAAATAAAGACCCAAACTTGAGGGGCTGTTTTTCACAAATTGGCAAAGTGACATATATATATATATATATATATATATATATATTGTGAATTAGGGCTGTGAACGGGAGGCATGGGGGATCTGGCCTTTAAGGTCACAATCTTGACACCAACCCTTTTTTTGAGCTATCCTCCTTCTTGTCTTAAACGTGAATTCCATCTCTCTCTCTCTCTCTCGTTTTCTCTCTTTTCTAGCTGCTGTGGTCGAGTTGATGTGGGAGGGAAGTGTTTCTGAGATCATGACTGCGTGGGATGATGAAGAAGAAGCAGGTTTGGGTGAGTGATCGCGAGTTTGGGGCTGCACAACTCGTTGGTTTTTCATAAGGTATACGTTTTTCTTTTTCTTCCTCTTGTAATTGAACTTGGAGCATCACCACCATCACACCTTCTATGCGAGTTGTGTATATGTGCAGGTATATGTGGCTATCTTAAGTACTCTAATATGATTCTTGGTGTCTTAATGGGTTGTCTTAATGAGTTTAGGAGTTGAAACCTTAGACCTTAATGTCATGTTTGTCATTTCGAATTTTCACTGTTTTGTCCTTGTTCTTAGAAAATTCGTATTAAATTGTGTATTTGGCCAATTGGGGTGAATCATACCTTTCTGGAATGGTTTACATGTCTAGTTCCTTGTTCCAGAAGGCCTTGGTTTAATTTGGATCCTAAGTTAGGTGAATTTTGCAATATTCACTGACTTGTCCAAGTTCTGTCAGATTTGGTTCCCTGTCTTGAGAAATTCATTATAAATTGTACCTAAATCGTTTGGAGGCAAGGCCAGTTGCCTTAGTTCAGTTTTGAAGTCTAGTTTGTCCATACCAAATTTTAGAGTTCAGTTCTTAACACATTTAGAGCGATTAATATTTATTTAAGGTGTGGTCCTGTGAGTCGACTGATCAAGTCAGTCAACTTTGTCTATTTATCATTTCTTATTGGTGAATGAAAAAGACCTAGGGTCAGGCCCTGAGATCTTTCCCTTGGGTCTAGTATGTCCATGATTTTTCTCATATTTTATTTTGAACCTATCCTTAGTTTAATATTGCAAATCTTGTGATTGGGTCAAAAATCAGCCTTGCTGTCGAATTCCTTTTTGTGGTGGTTGTGTTCGTTATGGGTTTTGGGGAATGTAGCGAGTATTTGGACTTGCCTAAAGCTAACTAAAACACTTAATGACTTCAATAATGAATATATGATAATAAAGGGGGTGCGTGATAGGACACGATGCGTCTCGAGAATTGGAGAAATATATAACTCTAAGTAGTTATTTATAAATATAAATCTATTCTAAGTAGTGAATAGTATGTGGGTTGTAGGTCGGTGGAAGAAGGATGATCTCTGAGTACTGCTTTGCCGGTGTAATACATATTGCTATTTATCAGGTGAGTTTCTCACTACATTGTATAGACGTTATATGTACTTTATCATATCTCTGTGTGTTTATAAGATGTTTATGTATAATACCAAGTTGTGTGTATTTAATACACTTTTCTGTGTTAGTGGTATGGGTTGGTGTATGATGCGTGTGGTTAGTACTAGACGTGTCTAGGTCTAGTGTGTAGAGAATACGGGCTCGACGTACTGAGCAATATGGAGATGTCTGCAAGATGCACTGAGCAGATACGCATGGCTCGACGTACAGAGTATGCGCGGCTCTGAGTGCTGAGCAGAGGTGTTAGACTTACTGAGCAGATACGTATGACTCAACGTACAGGGTATACGCGGCTCCGACTGAGCAGATACGCATGACTCGACGTACAGAGCATGCGCGGCTCAAAATGCTGAGTAGAAGACTATAGTTCGGTGTACTGAGTATAGCAGGTTATGCGTGATAAATGGTAGTATTTTTCCTGTGGGGGTTAAGTATGTATGATTGATATACTATGTAGATGTTGGAACTCACTAAGCCGTGTGCTTATCCTTTTCCTATTAAATTACCATTTCAGGTTATACAGGTGAAATTGACGGCTTGGCATGGTAGGTACACACTGATGCTGCTTGTTGGGAATTTATATGGTAAATTGATGTTAAAATGTTTTTAAATGTTTGTAAAGTATTCATTTTAAATAAATTGTATTTTTTTTAAAAACTGGGGTGTTACAAGTTGGTATCAGAGCCTGGCTTGAGTGAATCAGACTCACTTGGTGGGTTTTGATCTCAAGCTTGAGACTCAAAAGTTCTTTTAAAGTTATTTTTACAAGAAATTAAAAGTTGTTTTTCGAGTAAGAAGTTAAATGAACGTTGTTGTGAAGACGCAGTGTGTACCGCCAGCCGACGTCAGTGGGGAAAAGGTTTAAGTGCTTAGTCTTTGTTGATGTTTCTGTAATATATGATATACGTATGCCTAAATTCCTGCTAGAAAACCACATATTGGTGTACAGATTATTTGTTGCCTGTTGTTTTGAATAAATGCTGGTGTTGATAGGTTGTTCAAGGAATGTCATTAAGGTGTATGCAGTAGGGACTAAATTGTCCTAAAATGTTTGAGTTGACCCTATTTTATGTTCCTTGTTTGGTTGTATTTATAGGGTAAATCATTTTATTTGAAAGATTTTATAATTCAATAATTGTATACAACTTTGTTCGTGAAACCTTGGGATATATGTGTTGGAGAAAAGTGAATTGGAGACTTCTGGACAAGTCCTGAAACGGACGTGGATAGGTGTGGAAGGTAGTAGTAGAGCTCCTACTATTGGAAGCACAGGATCCGCGTTCGAATAGGGAGTTGGTCATGAGGAATCCAATTAGCTGAGGGTGTGGGTAGTTATAACAAAAATAATAAGTAAAAGTAGTAACACGTCGATACATGTGATCCATTACTATAATTTTATATTAATACATTAAGAAAAGTTTACAGAGCTACTAACCTAAACTGAAGAATCAGAAGGAAGCGAGAAAAGATCTTCTACACTCCACTCTTTGTCATCATTAGGTTGACTTGTACCTTCTTGAGGATTTGGAAGGGGTATGTTTTCAGTTATTGGAGGAGGAGCTCCAAGGTGTGGAGTCTCGATAGGGTTGGAACCCGTAACCCCATGAGTGTGGGCTAAAAATTGACTCGTTTGGGGAGTGTGTAAGTAGGGAAGTGATGAGGAAGGGTTCCAATTCGGAACCAGTTGGGGATAGCTATAAGGAGGAGGAAACCAGGCTAGGTTACTTACAGAGCCTCGGAAATTCCCCTCACTTACAGGCTCGAGTAAACCAGGATTAATACTACTCATACCAGAATTAGATGGCAGAGATTGCTGCTGTGTATGAGTTCTTGATGAAGTTTCCCCCTTTTCCAGAAATTTTCTTTTCCTAAATACAACCTTATGAGCAGCTTGTATCAGTTTCTTTGTGCTGTCTGTTAGACCCGATTGTGATCCTTCAATTATTGCTTCTTTCTCCCTTTTCAGGTTGGGTATTAAATCTTTCGATAATCCTGCTGCTCCACTAAACTCGTTACCAAATTCCTGTGGCACAAACAACTTTAGTAATAATAACATTATGATATAAAGGAATTAAAAAAAAAAAAAAAAAAACAAAAATATAATTCTTTACCTCAACACGATCAATAAGAGTTTGCAGACTCTTAAGTTGTCGTTGGGGCCAATGTTCGATGCCTAAATCTCTACAACGTTTTTTTAACTGTGTCGATCCAATGTTGAGTTCTTTCGCAGCTTCCTCAATTGGTTTATTAAAGTGTTCAGCTATTATTTCTCTACTTAATGAGTGTCTGAAACCTCTTCTAGTGCCAGCTACTGTGATTGTCGGAATCGGAAGATTGAGTTCAAATGTACTATTAATATTTGGGATCATTTGAACATGATCCTGATTTTCTGAACCAAATATGGACATTGATTCATTAAAATTAGTAGCTTCTATTGGTGGTAATTGTTGGTTTTCAACTAAAAACTCAGGATTTTGAAATCCTTCTAGGTTCCTCTGAATCACCTGAAGCTGATTTTGATATTGAAAACCAACCCCAAGTTCGGGATTCATTTCAATATTGATGTTATGAGTTGTTTGTAATTGACTTTCATTCTGAATGTCAGTCATGAATTCTTGATTCATGGGGATGATCTCACTACTCGTTGAGGGTACGTCGATGAATGGATTGTAGCCAGATATATCATCCACAGACGGGTCTACGAATAACAATTGTCAGATGATAAAACAAAATTGAACATTCATAGAAGCAATCATTTAAAGAATTTAACCTGGTAGAAGGTATGAAGTCTGATCGAGTGTGAAGTCTAAAGGTGCATGCACCGGATCTTCTGAGTTAATGTTCAGCTCGGGAAAAATTTCCGGTTCATCGTGGAGTTGCTCTATTGGTAGTATATCTGGAAGACTGTAACATAATTCAGAATCAAACAAAACATTAGAAAGATAAACAAGATGTGGATGATAGATGTCTAGAATGTTAAGTCACTGAACTCTATTAAGAATTCCTGGTTTGAAGTACCCTCTCCTTGCGGGAAACCAGGTCCAGTGTTCGACAGATCGCCGATTGAAGATCTGTTTTCCATGACTCAGCTTTAAATATGAGTTTGTTAACGACAAGCTAGTGATAAGAGATGATGAGACTGAAAATGAAGGTGGAAATGAATGATACTACATACATGTATATATATAGACTCTTGCAGCTGGAACCGAAAGGACACACCGAACTGAAGAGACACCTCATGTTTTTAGTACCAAAATTCAAACCAACTACAGTAGGTGTGACTCTTCACTACCTTGAGTGTCGTCTTATTTTCAAAATTCGCTGCTTGACTCCGATGATAACGGGATATTGAAGAGACTCTTTGGAATAAAGGTGTATAAAGGGATGTCGTTTACTGATTACTTAATGCACAGACTGATGTAGACTATTGATTATTAGTGATTTGATGTCATATAAAAACAAAGTATAGGACATATCTGTTAACATTGGAGAGGTATTGATCTTGACTTTTCATCCCGTGTTGGACTCTAGGCCTATTGGGCTAATGTCGTTGGGCTAGTAGTTATGGGCAAATGCATTCACAGACTATTAGTCTTGTGGAACTATGGGTTAATGGAAGTTTCAACCTAGCTTACATATTGTCTTGGTGTTGAATTTCGGGGACGAAATTCTTATAAGTGGGGGAGATTTGTAACACCCCGTTTTTAGAACGTTTTTATTCTACGAAATAATTATTTTTAGCGAATAAATATAGTAGTAATAATAATAATAACTATAATAATAAATCTAGAAAGCAAGTTATATATAGAGGGTGGGTTTTGACATTGTTAGAAACCTTTAATGATGGAAAAAGGGATTTTGGGTAAACTAAAAATAAAGACCCAAACTTGAGGGGCTGTTTTTCACAAATTGGCAAAGTGACATATATATATATATATTGTGAATTAGGGCTGTGAACGGGAGGCATGGGGGATCTGGCCTTTAAGGTCACAATCTTGACACCAACCCTTTTTTTGAGCTATCCTCCTTCTTGTCTTAAACGTGAATTCCATCTCTCTCTCTCTCGTTTTCTCTCTTTTCTAGCTGCTGTGGTCGAGTTGATGTGGGAGGGAAGTGTTTCTGAGATCATGACTGCGTGGGATGATGAAGAAGAAGCAGGTTTGGGTGAGTGATCGCGAGTTTGGGGCTGCACAACTCGTTGGTTTTTCATAAGGTATACGTTTTTCTTTTTCTTCCTCTTGTAATTGAACTTGGAGCATCACCACCATCACACCTTCTATGCGAGTTGTGTATATGTGCAGGTATATGTGGCTATCTTAAGTACTCTAATATGATTCTTGGTGTCTTAATGGGTTGTCTTAATGAGTTTAGGAGTTGAAACCTTAGACCTTAATGTCATGTTTGTCATTTCGAATTTTCACTGTTTTGTCCTTGTTCTTAGAAAATTCGTATTAAATTGTGTATTTGGCCAATTGGGGTGAATCATACCTTTCTGGAATGGTTTACATGTCTAGTTCCTTGTTCCAGAAGGCCTTGGTTTAATTTGGATCCTAAGTTAGGTGAATTTTGCAATATTCACTGACTTGTCCAAGTTCTGTCAGATTTGGTTCCCTGTCTTGAGAAATTCATTATAAATTGTACCTAAATCGTTTGGAGGCAAGGCCAGTTGCCTTAGTTCAGTTTTGAAGTCTAGTTTGTCCATACCAAATTTTAGAGTTCAGTTCTTAACACATTTAGAGCGATTAATATTTATTTAAGGTGTGGTCCTGTGAGTCGACTGATCAAGTCAGTCAACTTTGTCTATTTATCATTTCTTATTGGTGAATGAAAAAGACCTAGGGTCAGGCCCTGAGATCTTTCCCTTGGGTCTAGTATGTCCATGATTTTTCTCATATTTTATTTTGAACCTATCCTTAGTTTAATATTGCAAATCTTGTGATTGGGTCAAAAATCAGCCTTGCTGTCGAATTCCTTTTTGTGGTGGTTGTGTTCGTTATGGGTTTTGGGGAATGTAGCGAGTATTTGGACTTGCCTAAAGCTAACTAAAACACTTAATGACTTCAATAATGAATATATGATAATAAAGGGGGTGCGTGATAGGACACGATGCGTCTCGAGAATTGGAGAAATATATAACTCTAAGTAGTTATTTATAAATATAAATCTATTCTAAGTAGTGAATAGTATGTGGGTTGTAGGTCGGTGGAAGAAGGATGATCTCTGAGTACTGCTTTGCCGGTGTAATACATATTGCTATTTATCAGGTGAGTTTCTCACTACATTGTATAGACGTTATATGTACTTTATCATATCTCTGTGTGTTTATAAGATGTTTATGTATAATACCAAGTTGTGTGTATTTAATACACTTTTCTGTGTTAGTGGTATGGGTTGGTGTATGATGCGTGTGGTTAGTACTAGACGTGTCTAGGTCTAGTGTGTAGAGAATACGGGCTCGACGTACTGAGCAATATGGAGATGTCTGCAAGATGCACTGAGCAGATACGCATGGCTCGACGTACAGAGTATGCGCGGCTCTGAGTGCTGAGCAGAGGTGTTAGACTTACTGAGCAGATACGTATGACTCAACGTACAGGGTATACGCGGCTCCGACTGAGCAGATACGCATGACTCGACGTACAGAGCATGCGCGGCTCAAAATGCTGAGTAGAAGACTATAGTTCGGTGTACTGAGTATAGCAGGTTATGCGTGATAAATGGTAGTATTTTTCCTGTGGGGGTTAAGTATGTATGATTGATATACTATGTAGATGTTGGAACTCACTAAGCCGTGTGCTTATCCTTTTCCTATTAAATTACCATTTCAGGTTATACAGGTGAAATTGACGGCTTGGCATGGTAGGTACACACTGATGCTGCTTGTTGGGAATTTATATGGTAAATTGATGTTAAAATGTTTTTAAATGTTTGTAAAGTATTCATTTTAAATAAATTGTATTTTTTTAAAAACTGGGGTGTTACAACTTAGGTGAAGGGAGCGAGAGTTGCAGTTGGGACCGTTATCGTACACTGTAAGTTTAAATTATGGTTATCTGTATTGAGTCTGTAATACCCCTTAAGTATTAAGTTTGTAAAATAAAATAAAAATTTAAGTGGCTATTTTATAGTCACGAGTTGTAAATTATGTTTGAAAACTGTATTTGTATTTTAAATATGGTTTGAGAAAAGGGGTGTTACATAGGGAGAAAAATTTACAATTTTTAGGTCTTATTAAATTTTGTTTGTTTGTTTGTTCCTTAGAATTAATTAGACAAGTAGGTTTGGGATCTTGATCATTAAGATGAGTTTACAGTTAGTTCTATAAGGTTTCATATTGATGAAATTACTCTTGACGCCACAACTTAGTCGACATGGTGGAATAGTGTAACACCCGATTTCTCACTTTTAAATTACACCATTAATAACTCAAAATAACCACATAGATTAGGTGTAACCAAAAGATAAGCAACAAGGTGTACAATACGTTACCAAAACAAGTACAACATACAAGTATCCCATAACCGGGTTACAAAACAAACCAAGTTCAAAGAAAGTTTCAAAAGATCACATATGTCCCAAAAGGTAAGTCACAGTCCAAAAGTCCTCTATCCCTTAGCAATTTTCTTCCCTCTTGTCACCTTGTGCACCTACATCACATTTGAAGTCTATGAGCTACAAAAGCTCAGTGAGAAAATACTCAAGATTGGGTGGTTATGCAACAATTTCTCATAATACTGTAGTACTGAAGAACTACGAGTATATAAACTCTTTAATCCCATGATCTTTGACTATCTCAGTCAATTAGTGTGCTCAATCACACTATTTACTCAATTTACAACAAAGGATTTCTCAATTTAGTGCAACTCATGCTAATTGGTTATCCCAGCCAACTAGAATAAAGAGTAACATATTTACATCAAAATTTAAACATAAGTAATGGAATAGAGTTACTCACCTGAAGTCTGGTTAGCTCGTGGTCCACATGTGCCTCTAGTATCCCCTTCTCTCCTATATGTATCAGCTATAAAACAATATCATATATCATGTCTCAAACATCCTCACAAAGTTTGGTTGAATAGATCAAGTCAAACAAAAGATATAATGCTTCGGTGCAGGGCCAGTTAGCATCGCTAACCATAGGGTTAGCGTCGCTAATTATTAGCTTCGCTAACTTCATCTGTCAAACCCAAATTCGTGACTTAACTCATTCAGCCACATAAATCAACCATTTTCACATATATAGCTAAGGAAAACTTCCTCTAACAAGCTACTAACAACATATACCACAAAATCTACTAAAAATCATGAAATTGAACATCTAGGGTTTGAACCCCCCGCCCCCCCAAAAAAAAACTCATAAACATCAAATTACCTATTGATTTAGAGTTCAATAACATGTTTGTGATGTTAGAGTTCAATAACGTGTTTGAACATTTAGAGTTCAATAACGTGTTTGTGATGTTAGATCTGTTGTCCTTAAGCTCCCACACGGTTCCCTTGGCTCAATTTGGCAAGAAATCGCCCTAACCTCACTGACTCTCGAATTTTGGGTGTTTTATGACTTAACCACGAAATTTAGAATAAAAGGGTCTGATCCCCAGCAATTAGTGTCGCTAACTATACATGTTAGCGTCGCTAACATGCTCTAACCCATTTTTCTCCACATTTTTCTTGTTAAATCATTTCCAAAGGGCTAATACTCAAACATAATAGATAAAGCTCATATCATAACACACAAGAATGACTCGTACCGCATTTCATGACTCAACAATCTATCAAATCACTCAATCTAGATGCGAGAACTCAAAAAGACTCACTAAAGCTCTAAGTTAGTAACCCACTAAACACACTTAGCAAATAATTACTACAACTTACTTGCATATATGCCTCGGTTAGGAACGAGTTTCAGAAATATATTTTCTCCTAAAAGCTAAACATTTTAATAAGGAGATTTTTGTTGAGTCGGGTGCCTACCAAAACCAACATGGTCAATAGAGGTGTTGATTTGGAAATGCTTATGTATCCTTTGTGCCATAATCAAATGGAGAATGTTTTATCCATTCTTTGCGGGGTGACATCTAAGACGTAGTCAATTATTGGTCACTAGTGGGATATTTTCTTACTAGATGACTCAGTTAGAGATCGGTTCACATGGTTGTATTCAGTCAGGTTGATAGATGCGCAAAAATATTCTTTTGAAGAGGTTATTTCATGACCATATGGGTGTTTCGGTTCTCAAAAGTACTAAAATGATAATATTATTGATAGAATGGTTTCACAATATTTTTATTAGTTAGAGATTTGATCACAATTGAGTTTCTTGGTTACAAAACCCAATGTTGGCTATCAATTCTTTGTAGTTTTTCTCTCTTTTGCTATATGTTTCGTAGTTAATTAAGGTTAGTTGTTCAAAAAAATGGTGGATAAGTAACTAGCTCAACTCCAGAAAGGGTACAATCTTATTAAGCTTGACAAGGTGGTCATGAAACATTTTTAAAGTATATTTTTGTTTTAAAACACATCCAAACATGTTATATTTTGAATTCCATTAAATAGGACGTCCCGATTCGGACCTAACCAAGGGGATTCAATATATTGACAAAACTTTATACAACTATGATACCTAAACTTTGCTACTACAAAAACCATCACATAACATTTTCCTTAAAACCTTCTTTTACAATTTCAATAAATCTAAGTTCGTCTTGCACGACTAAGTAAATGATGTGTACAACACATCAAGACATCGAGTATGGACAATATCTCCATCACAAACCGATTTATATTTTCGTTTAAGTTGTCCACCGGCGACGATATTATTCGACAAATTATGAAAAGAAGTAGAGAAAAACTTTGTTTCTTAATTTAAACGTATCTAAAATTATATATAAATTTTCATAAGTATATGCATATATCTTAACAATTCAAACACGATAATATATTTCATCATTTGCAAATATTAGGAATTTGGCCGATGAGCCGTAACGACAAGGTGCAAATCCTTGAACCATGTGGAACGGTGGAGTCGTACAAACATTGCAAGTTAAACTTATTCCAAATTTTAAATTTTCAAAACCACAAATTATTTCAAATTTTGCCAAATGCCACATATTAATTACATATTGTCTAAGGGTCGATAGATTTACATGACAATAATCCAGTTGAAGAGTCGTTTGGATGAGCTCCGTCAATTGTGGGTTGCCGATGTGGTTGAACCACAAAATTCAAAAATTGTTTGTAATTGTTAACCAAACCAATTTCACCTCGGATGTCCAAATGGTGCCTTAATTGGTCATTGTTACTTGATTTAGATCCAAACCATATTTCACCGCCTTACATTATGTATTTTCATGAGGTTGCAATATGTTATTTCTGATTTTTCCTAAACAAATTGACACATCTCTTGCATCAAGCTTTCCATTGGTCATCCGTCATTTCACACAAGTCGAAATGCAGCCAAATCTTCATGTTTAGTTTTGTATGTATAAATTTGACAACTGATACGTTTGTTGATGAAGCTCCCAACACCCGCGGAAGATTGTGAATGACCACAACCGGATTTATTTCTAACAAAGAGAAATAAAGACAATTTTTGAATGATGTGATGTCACTAACACATCTCATACCAATTTGTACAATAAATGATGGGTAACATAGTCAATTTGTCATTAAAACGGTAACAAAAGGCTATATACATGCTAGCAAAAAATAAAAAACGTATTTTCCAGGATCATGTGTGAATACAATTTTTCAACCGGTTTCCTAAACCGATTTATCCAAAACTGGCGTCCCAACGGACCCAACCTGTCCAATGATCCAAAGGTAAAACCCTCAACCGGGTATTGGGCTTTAAACTAAATCGGTTCCATATAAATCGGTTTTATCTAAACCGGACTGGATTTCTTTTTTGCCAAAGCCCCAAACCGGATTGTTTGTGTACACGTCTATTAGTCTAAATTATCAAGCAAATAAGGCCGAACGCCATCGTGTCTCTTTCTTTTAATTACGTCCTCTTAAAGAAGCCCGTACGTATTATTGGGCTCAAGGGTTAGAGCACCAAGTCACGAACCCTACCCGAGTGAGAACCTCCTTTCCAAGAATAATCCATTAGTACAAACTAAAAAGAATATACGCTTGTATGAAATAAAATAATTATATTATAAGATACAATTACTGAATAAATCATTCTACCGATTATCATTAGAATGTGTTTGATAGTTTCAGACCTGGATGCGTAAGATGTCTGACCTAGTAAGCATTTTCCTATTGTTGATTCGGTCAGACGTGTTTGGTCTCGGTCAGATGTGATTTTTAGCATTATCAAATGCATGTGCTCGGACCGAGTCAGACACCAGGTTTGACCGCACTTGGTCAGACGCAAATCAAACACAACGTTACTTGATTTACATACCAAACGGAATATTCTTATCTTAATTGATGTTCACAAACAAAAACAGTTTACCGACTTCTCGTAAAGTAAGTGTTTATGTAATTATTACTTATAATATATGTGTTGAAGAGACACTATAAATTTTTTATTATTTCGATACCTCAAACATGGGATTTTAAAACAATTAGTCTTTTTTTAGAATGACGAATATTATTGAAAAAAACAAAAACTAACAAGTCACTAATGACAAGTACAAAAAGTTATGAAAAACATGCATAAGATGAACAACACTATGAATCCCAACAAATATTACTAACATGCGCCCTATGTTTAAACCATTCAAAACAGATAACTTAGTATCAACTGAAATTACAATGACGGTACAAACATATGCATATTAAATAATACATGGATAAACACTTATTATGCATTAAAAGGATATATTTATAAAACAATAACGTTTTTTTTATTTGTCTCTTCTAGATTAATGTTTTTACATACATACAAAATATTCCTACTTGAACCATTTATTAAAAAGACAAAATGGATAATTTGATATATAATACATCTAGAAACGATTTACTATCAATGTATTTTCTCTATCTTAAATGATATACTATGTAGATGGTATAATATTATTGTACAAAACTAACATTTTGATGAGATAACTTACTAATGCCAAACTCTTAACTAAATGGCATACATGAAATATTTTTTGAAAATATAATGACTAGATATTTACGAACAAACAACATGACTTAAGCGAAACAAATTAAAAATATATATATTATTTTATGACTTTATCCTTATTTAAAATAAGTTGATTCTAGTTCTTTTATATTTACCAAATAAATTCATTTTTAAAGTGGTTTTCATGGAAACCTTCAAAACCAAGGAACCACAAAAGTCGCAAGTTCCATACATGAATAAAAGGATCACTTGAGAGTTCTACTTATTCCTTCTCCCTCCCTCTTCAAGTTAAGCATCATTCATTGTCCCTTTTCTCCACTTTTTCGATTATCACTCCTCTCTTTCTGTGTGATGTATGTATGTATGTACAAACTTATTTGCTAAATCATAACACTCTATTATATTCATTTTTTTGCATCTTCCCACGACAGATTTTGCCTCAATATTGATTTTAACACAAGCAATAGACAAAAAAGGAAAAAAAAAAAAAAGAAGGAAAAAGATGGAAGCTAGATGCGTACTTGAAATTTTGATATCAAATTATATACATATGTGGATAAAGATAATGATGTATAAGTTAATCTAAAGAGTGTTGTACCTTGTATTCATAAATATCCAATAAGGACTTGTAAATTATAGGTCGAGTATATACTATAGTTATGTGCATTAAGTCCGTTAACCATCGAATCTTCTTTACTTGCTCTTTATTTTTAAGACGGCGAAACATATGGGACAATAAACTGATGAATAACAATCTGGTGTAAATTAAAGTTCACTTTTGTAAATTCATATTCAGATTTCAAACTGACATTCGAATACATATACCTCATTTATTATACACTTCTCACTAATTACTACATATACAGTCATTTATTTTGTACAATTTACTTTCATCATGTGAAATTATATATTTTTTACAATAGGATAAAAGAAAAGGAAGAAAATTTGGTGGAAAGATAAAGGAAAGACTTGGTTGCAAGACATTCTCTTTAACACAACATTCCCATCTTTTTGCATATTATATAACACCCAAACCATCTTCAACAAGTCTTCAAACTAATAGAGAAAATGGCCGAGACTAAACCTCCAACCACAAATCCGCCAACACGGTCCAAGCTAGTGAGACTCATCGCAATAGTCTTGCTCGCACTCATAGTCCTGGTTGGTCTAGTCATTCTCATCGTCTGGCTAACCATCAAGCCCAAAAAGCTAGTTTACTCTATCGATGATGGTTCTATCCACAACTACAATTTATCCAATGGCAACCACCTAAATTCTACCTACAACTTTATCCTCCGTGCATACAATCCGAACAAGAAAGTGTCTATTTACTATGATAAAGTTGATATAGCTGTCTTGTACGATGATGAAACTCTTACAAGGGGTACTATTGACCCGTTTTATCAGCCTAAAAAAAACGCAACACGTTTTATGTTGAATCTTGCATCTCATGATGTACCGTTGCCTGATCAGATTGCACGAGACCTAAAGGTTGAGAGAACGTCAGGTCGAGTCGAGATGACTGTGAAATTGAGGGCTAGAATAAGGTTCAAGGTGGGAGTGTGGAAGTCAAGACACTACCACATGAAAGTGTCATGTGCACCTATTATGGTTCATTTTTCTACTTCCTCCAAGGGCTTTCAAAGGACCATATGTGATGTTGATATATGATTTTTAGAGTTGAATTGTGTTTTTCTTGGATATAAGGGCGTGTTTTGTAATTTCCTTGCTCTATTTTTTTCATTTCTACTTTTGTGGATTTGGGTGAATTTCAAGTATTATAATTTGTATGTGTGATTTATTTACTTGAAGACATTAAGCGATACTTTTTTTTTTCTGTCATAATCATTCGTTATATCTACAATTTATTTAGTTAGTACGAATTTATTGATGGTTTATTGAATAAAGTTATAGATTATTAGCGATCGCAAATTGGACAATTATTTGGACAGCTTGATAAAACAAACATCTTTAACATACCACATACATTTTTCATATACTGAAATCCGCTATGGAAGCCTAATTGAGCGAGGTACGGAATTCCACACAGAAAGTTTACGGTTCAAACTTTAGCACGTGCAAAATATTGCTAATGTTCTACGATTGACCTCCCACGTGGTCTTGGGACGGATTGACGTGGACCGCTCAGGTGGGGTGGTTTACCAATTATAATATTATTACATGAGATAACATTTTTGTTTCGCCGTTACATATATTGTTATAATCAAATAATAAGAGATTTACTATATATTTAATAAAATGTAGGTTTCACTATAATGTGTAATTTCTGTATTGATTGGTTCACAATCCATTGGGGATCGATACACATATTCTCTGTTGTAAGTATCGATTGACCCCGACTAATAACTTCAAATAAACAATCAATTTTCACAACTGTCTAGACCAGAGAGAAATACGAAGAATAGGTAGAGAAACATACAGATGTAAAATGGTTCACTTGACAATGAGTCGAGCTATGTCCACTGTGAAAAGAGAGAAAATTTTCATTGATAATCTTCAATATTTTACAATAGAGAAACAAAGACTACTATCTTCACAATGTTCACAACATGAACATTGAATATCTAGATATTCGATATATCTCATTGTGAAGGATAATGAGATGTATATAAAGCATAATGTGGAAGGCCGAATATGCAAGATCTCGGGTGGGAAATGCCATCCTAGGCCTGAGCACCTAGTCGCTGAGAAGTGACTATACCATGCTCCTATATTGCTAGGCACCTTGATACTATGACCTCGTGTACTCTCAAGGTAATCTGATAGCTGAGGTGACAACATCAAACACAGGGTACAACCAAAGACTCTTTTTTCGGTTGGATGACCCTTGTTTGGACTGCTGTTGAGAGACATGCCTCTCGAAGAGACTGTGTAACTATCTAACTATGTTCCTGTACTTTAGTTGGACTTACACTTTAATCAGAGGTAAACTCTTCGCCTGAGAAAACTATCTGGTCTGAACTGAGCTCTTTTTCAAAGAAGACATTGAAATTTTACATTCTTCTGTTGTTGATGCATTCACTCCTGTAACCGTAGCCTCATGCTACTACTATCATGGTGAACTACGGACCGTAGAAGATATTGGTGATTGGCTTCTTCTATCATGGCTCTTCATTCCTTATAAAGTTCAAAATAATTTAAACAATTAAATTATTAATTTCCTAAACGGAAATTAATTTAAAAATTCGAATATGGCTAAAAAGATAAATAAATCTTTTGGAGATAATTATAAAAATATCTTAAAACAATTAAAATTTCAAATACTCCAAAAAATTTGAGTTATCCTAGCCAATAGGAATTTTCAAAAAATATAGCAAGCAAAAAATAATCATGTAGTGCAAATATCAACTAAGCATAGGCTCTAATACCACTTATATGTTTTCTAATACCCTAGAATAAGCAATCATGGCAGCGGAAACACATAAAAGTTCTAAGGCAAGTAACAATTACTAAAACCTACAAGAAAATTACTTATTGTTTGTTTACAACTACAAGAAAGTTTATGAATACCAACCTTGAGCAAAACCGATTTGCTTGAAGAACCTTTTGGGTAGATCGAAATCCCCAAAGCTAAGGAAGGTAGTACCCAAAAGAGAATACCTCTAATGGTCACACCCAATAAGTCCAAACAATTAGGTTATTATGTTATTTAAGAAAAGCTCGTTATAAAACCCTAGAGAGAGATTTTAGATTCTGCTGAGAGAGAGAAGAGAAAAACTCCAGGAAAATGCTCTGGACGTAAGCGCATCTATTATGAGGGCCAGGAGGGGTTTTTATAGCTTGCAAAGGTGTTAGTGATAAACCTTATTTGAATTCAAACTGTATAAATGATAATCGATTAATTAGTCTGTATTATATTTAAATTCAAAAATCCTATCACTTGCACTCTACCTTGGACGATTTGGAATTATCTACTTATCCTTGTGGTGGACGAATTTAAGGGATAAAACCCTTTAAATTTCGTTCCCTATCCTCCTAAATATTATCCATTGCTCAACTTATGAACAATTAATATTTAGTCGTTGTACTTATAATTAATCCTAAATTAATTCTAATTAATTCCAAACTAGTTTCTAATTAATTTATTATCATATAATAAATTAATAAACTATATATTTCTCTCTCACAATTAACCTTAATATCATTTGGACTACTGAGGACAACCCAAAAAGGATCCTGCTATTAATGGAAAGTCCTTACTAATTTAGTTATGCCCTTGGACACTATTCCAAAACATACAACACAAGCCATCAATGTAATAAAACAATATATCACTATAATAGACATAACATGAATGTAAACAGGACAACACATATCATAATACCAAATCCATCCGAAGAAAAACAAGTGTAGGATCCAAACACGAGGATTAGCAGGACGACACACAACAGACTCTAGAAGACGAAAACCGGAGGAAGTTGTGAGATCAGTAGGGTATTAAGTGACTATCCTCTGTATAAATGATCAACAAGACTCCAACGTATATAAAATCCAAGTCATGGTACAAAGATAAAAAACTAACATCCTTAAGACCTCTAAGCGGGCGATTAGTGAGAGGAGAGAATATGGTATCTCATCAATAATGCGACCGGGAAGTGAAATTGTCGTAGCGCGCCTATCAAAATGAAGTAAACCAGCAACATTGTAAGCAACTAATCAAGCTCAAAACTAGGGGTGCAAACGAGCCAAGCCATCTGAGCCTGACCAAGCTCGACTCAATCTCATTTAAATTATACGGGGCTCGGCTCGGCCTTGACTCGTTTCGATCTTTATGGTCCCAAGCTCGGCTCGGGATTATTAAAAAATATGTACGCTCGACCAAGACCTATGAAGATGACACCATCAACATAAAAAAGTGTTGGATTAGGTGTTTAAGCCATGACTAATAATTTGTATTTGCCTAATTAATAGTAGCAAAGTCCATTTGGGTTGCCCTCACAGTTAGAGGTTTGGTAGAAATTCCAGGAGAGAGAAAGGTTGATTTATTATATGATTAAAATCAATAGAAATAAAATAAATAGTTTATTAATGTATTAAAGTGATAATATATTAATTAGAAATTAATCTGGAATTAATTGGATTTAATTTGGTGATTAATTTAATTAATTAAAGGTGCAGGGACTGAAATTGTAATTATTCAATAGTTGAGTAAGTGACAGTTTTAGTAGGCCAGATGACCACGAAATTTATATATGGGATATATATAATTTCGAGATTAATAATAAGGGATAAATAGATTTGAATTAATAGATAAAAGGTTTATCTTATTTGAATTCAAAAATGTTTATCTCTAAAGGTTTATCTGATTATCAGCTGGGGCCTATAAATAGGGAGCCCCAGACCCCTCTTTTCTGTGCCATTATACCCTCATTCCTCTCAAGAATTTCGTGACCTCCCTCCTAGCTTGGGTGTGATCTCATTTGAGGCAAGACATTTGTGCTGCTCAGCTTCAGGATTAATTCTAAAGGTTAGTTTTCTGATTTATTTCTTTTAGTAATTTTTCTGTTGGCCTTTAGAAAATTATTTATATGTTCAAAGTTAGAAAACATAGATCCAATCTAGGTTGCATGTGAACTTAGGGTTTTAGTTCATAGATTTGCAGAAAACCTTTCAGTGGTATCAGAGCTTTTGGTTGTTTTCTAGTTGAATTGCTATAACTGTTTTCCTAAAAATTAGGGTTTAAAGCTTATAAACCCTAACTAGGCTATTTCAATTTAGGGATTAGGGTTTTAGAAACCCTAGCCCCTCCCCTTTAAATTTTTGAAAATTGTGCATTAGGGTTTTAGAAGGTTTTCTATTTTTGGTAACTATGATTAATTAATAAATGGATAACCTTAAACCCATTATTTGCTATTTTCGATTTTTAGGGGTTTAAGATAGGTTTAGATTAATTTGATTAATTTGTGACACCTATCTGGATTTAATTAATTTAATTAATTGTTTAATTAAAAGATAAATTAAATCATTTAAAGGTTTAAATTTAATTTTTAAATTAATAGTTAATTTTTCAAAAATTAAATAGATAAACCAGAAATATTTTAAAAGTTTAAAATATTTAATTAATTTGATAAATTTGTGATACCTATCTGGATTTAATTAATTTAATTAATTGTTTAACTAAAAGATAAATTAAATCATTTAAAGGTTTAAATTTAATTTTTATTTAATTGTTAATTTTGAAAAAAATTAAATAGATAAACTAAGAATATTTTAAAAGGTTTAAAATACCTCTTATATATTATAATTAAAAGTTAATATTATATGTATAAGATAATTGGTCAGTCAAATCAATAGTAGGCCTCATTCACGAAGCTGGTCTATAAGGAGGGTATAAGGAAACTGCCTATAAAATGGCGGTTGAATGGGTGTCCACTCTCACCCACCGCTCTCTTGATCAGTGGAGGGCCGTTAGCCGAACGGGTTTGATAGGACAGCTTAATCTCATTAAAAGTATAATGTTATTAATGAAAGTACTAGAACTTTATAAAATCCCAAATCTAGTTACTTTAGGAAAAATGTGAAAAGATGCTAACCCATGAAATTGCACATTACACTTTATGAGACATTAATGGAGCGTGTGTGGTTAACCGGCACACTAATAGGGGATCATAAAGAGTGGTAATGGGTTTCTCATGATTTATCATTATTGATGGAGGGTGTGTGGTTAACCGACACATCAATTAGAGATGATAAATGACATTGAGGTTACCAAGCTAATTTGCATGGTTATTCACATCTAGTTTGTGATCCTCGGCATCCCAGTCACAAATAGTAGAGCATATCCGAGATTAAACATGCTGATAGGTGTATAATTATACACCTTTTTATATGTTTATTTACCGCTTTCAGCATCGTTTATTGCCTTTAAAGCATGCTATACGCATGTTTTCGGTCTAATGTGTTCATTTTGGAGCAAAAGCCATTTGTTTGCATAAAATGGTATGTTTTGCAGGCATTAAAAAAAAATATGGACCACCATACAATGTCAAAAGGAAGCCTCACGCCAAGTTTCAAGGAAATCGGACAAGAGACGGAGAAAATAGCCTCGAAAACCCCCTGCCTCACTGACACGACTCGTGTTCATTTATACACTAAAAACACACGAGCCGTGTTCCACCTGGAATGACAAAATGGCAATGTACTTTCAATACACACGAGTCGTGTCTTTTGTAAGGCTACAAACACACGAGTCGTGTCTGCACTGTAAGCCATGTGCAGCAGGAATCTTCCAGCAAATCAACTTTTGAAGCATGGGATTTTCATCATCTGATTAGTCCGATCTGAGATCTCTCCAGGGCCATTTGAGGACTATAAATAGAGCATTTGAGAGGAGTTATCAACACACTTCAACACACTTGAATATCACTTCATACACTTAGATATTTTCTTATTCTTAGCTAGTTTTAATGTCTTTATTTGCAATTATGCAGATTTTAGCTAACATGAGTGGCTAAATCTCATAACATTCGGCTTTTAGTCATGTATCTTTCTAGTCATTAATATTTATGCTTGGATTGAAGTTTTGAAGTTATTAAAACTGTTTTGGTTTAGTTTTGTCATTTAAATTTTATTACAAATTTGGTCCCTGTTTTGGAATTTAGCCGATCACTATATTCCGATAGTTGACCAATTATAGTTATATGTATTTTCAATTGTTTTGAAGATCATTGTTGGTAACATCTTAGAAATAACTTCACTTGTTAAAAGCTTGACACGAGAGATCAATCAAGTTCTTAAGAAGTAAAGAACCGACAAAAGAACATAAAAGCATCACTCTTGGTCAATTTTAGCATTAATCACTAGTTGACCATTGTGTTGTGCATACCTTTTATAGAATTTTAGTGTTATTCCTTGTTCTATATTAGTGATGCATGTTTCTTTTGTCCCGGTTAATTTCTATGTCTTAAATTACATGCTTATTCTTAGTTCCTTCATCTAAAGGGACGGAATATTGAATTTGGTTTATTACACTCATATAAAAGTGGTATCTTGTCTCGGTTGAGATACATCTATCTCTTCAAGATGACCATTGAGATATTCGCTTATATATGAGAAAACAATACTTCTTTCACAAATAGAGACCATTGAAGTATTGAGCATATTAATTTGGATTTCTTCTAAGTTGATGTGTTATTGTCATTTTCCATTGACAAGAACCATTACTTAACTCTTAATTTCATTTAAGTACGAATATGCGACAAGATTGATTAGACTAGAAGCCGAATGTCCGTTTAATTATATTAATCACATTCTTATTAATTTTCTGTTATTCAAGCGACTTGACAAACCCACCCCCTTGAACTTTATATTTCTTTGTCCCAATCTCTAGAAGTGTGAAAACTTGGCAAGAGATTACTCACCTCAATTCCCTTGGGTTCGACTCGTACCACTACTATACTATTCTTAATTGAAGAGTATTTAGAGGTCTTTTGACATTTCACAGTTTCTGTCCCATCATTAAAAACTGCATCCATTTTACATTACTCTTTTATTTGTTTGGTAATTCGACGACCAACACATGCCATTGAACAGTTCAATGAATCTCACAGATCTAGGAATTTCATAAGATTGAAATTGATAAATGTATATCTACCTTAATGACCACGGTGTTGTGATTACGGCATCCCTCTTCACAACATAGTTGGGGTATTTTGGGTCCTAGCCTTGTTAAATAATATAATCGAGTAATTGTTTAAGAAGGATTAAAATTAAACAAATAAGTTCAAATTTTATAGATGTCTAAAGAAAGTGTCATTCTCCTCCTTATCCTCCTTCACCCATTTCTGAGAGTTTCAGAAAGCACCTGTTAAATATGGTAAGGCTGACTGGTCTGAACTATGTGGTATGACTTCTCAAATAGAGAATGGTTCTTAGTTTTGCTAGCATACCATATCTGATTGAGTGTCCGCTCATTGTTCTACCAAAGCATGGCATCACACAGTAGCTTGTGATGAGCATGACCCCTTGACTATTGAGTCAAAGGAAGTTCGTTGCCTCATGCTATTGACCCCGAGTTCCGTAGGGATTTAGAATTCCTGGAGTCAGATAAGTTAGCATAGCTGGTTGAGGAAAGGTTCCAAGAACCGGATGAAAAAGAACGAACTAGGATCTTCAAAGAGTTTGAAGTGTGTGAAGGAAGTAGCACCCGTTTGCATGTTTTCGAGATTGAGGGATACATAGGCGAACTGTATAAAATTGGTCACCCCTTTTGATCGGGAGTTAAGCATTAGCTCGACTAGCTGATCTGTTCATACAGATGTACAAAAAGGGAAACCAGGGTAAGACTATCATGGGAATGTATTCAAATGTTGACTCTGTATGAGTCATTCATGGAGAAGCATAGTTCCATTGATTCGGCTACTTCAGGATTGAGTCCATCAATAAGGCACATCAAGAAATGATCCAGATCGTCTGGATCGGTTCTTCGATGTCTCAAACTGGGAATCCACAAGGTGGGACACAGTCACGGAAAGATTGAAAAAATGCTCCGAGGCCGAAAGGTTTGGCAACTCATGGAATATCTTAAAACTCAGAACTCCTGATCCTTAATTCCTTGATACAGGATGTGTTTCTCACATTTTCTCTGTATGCATGGATTCTGTAGGATGCGAGATGTTGTTGCATACGAGCATATTCAGATTGGATCTGAAGCTCATGCAGTTTTGGAGTTTAGTTAGACATTATGATCATGTTATTAGCTTATTAGATGCGTGCGACATTGTCTATCATATAGTACATTGTTCAAGGATATTTTGTTTTTTTATATAAAATGTTGATTTTCTTTTAATACATGTTTATTTAAATTATCCTTGAAATGTTGTATGAGTGTGTTATTTGCATGAATGGTAATAACTTGAATGTTGATGCATCCAAAGTGTTTGGATTCATGAATTGTGTCCTCTATGATTGTTAAAGTAAATTTTATAAGGATCAATTCAACCAAAGGGCCAGTTGGACAGGACTTTGGAATCATTTGACTTTGAGTCACATGATGAATTGAGTTCTTAATAAAATCATTTGTGGCAAGAAATGAATCACCCAAAGATCCAGTGGATAGGATTTTGGAATCAGTTGACTTAGAGTCAGGTGATGATTACATATCTTGAACAAAATTAACAAAGTCATAAATTTACATAGAGATGTAAAAGACATTAAGATTATGAGCAACGGACACATCAGTTACTGTGTATTGCTCGAATCTTCGAAAAGAACACAATTAGTTATACTTCACGATATTTGTCAATTAGTGTGACGAATATGGCTTCGCTTATCAGAATAAGCGATAGAATTGAAACCTCGTATAGTTCAAGAGCTTCAAAGGAAGTATAAGATCAACAAGAATTTGAGTCACAACATAAACTGAGAAAATGTTTCACAGTATATCCTCTTCCAAGAACATTAATGGTTATAATGTGTCTTAGGGAAGATGATGGAGCATTAGTCGAAATAGTTCGATCATCGATGTATGAGATACATCTTTAATTAGTTTTCAATGAACTGAATATTCAACCAGTCAAACCATAGAAACGATATTCCGACCACATCTTAGACTAAGTAGGTTATGCAGACACTGTCTAAAATTGTAAAGCTGGGATCATCCCACTTGTACATAGAAAGTCCAGGGTCATGTAGCCTTCGTCCGAACCTCATGACTAGCCTGTACCTGATCAGCAATGTCGTTTCATTGGCTATCCCAACTGTAACTGTGAAAGAATAGTTCTTTTGGAAAGGACTCATATTCTAAGGAAACAGTGGGAGTAAGAATAATCCTGAATGAGTTCAGGATTAGCCAATTGAAAGAACCTTTAGTCATCACTAGGCCTTGAGCAGGAATCAGATTCCTGTTGAACCTGACATACTCTTCTTGACCATTAGTATTGGTCACCGTGATAAGTAGTTACGATCTGGGTGACATACCGATTAGTGGTAAAACACTAAAGTTGGTACGGATAAGCAATCCGTAATTGATTCCGGGAGAAGCACTCTCAATAGAAGATGAAATCTGAGAGGAAAATTCGTGGCATATTGTGAGTCGTTAGTGGAGCGCGTGTGGATTACCGGCACACTAATAGTGACTCACAAAGAGCATGCCAATACAGAAGGTACGTGGCCCCGGGATTCATCCCACGGGCACCTCGCAAGAAAGGATATTCGGATTCTCAAAATGTGCCAAAACGTTTGGACTTTGTGAATAGCCTGAAAGATTCCCATAACTATGTCAGAAAGGTTTGGACTTCGGATTCCTAAAATGTGCCAAAAGGTTTGGATTTTTTGAATAGTCCGAAAGAGTCAAATAACCGTGCCAAAGCCAGTGGGAGTATCGTTGTTATCTGCCTATCACTGTATGTTGGTTACATACTGTTTCTAGGAAACATCTCTTATCATTAAAAAGTGTAGTGACCTGGATTTAAGAGCATGGTTCGCTAAGAAAGAATTTAAGAGATACAACACACTCAGGTGGTTGCGAACAACTATTAGATAGATCAAGATTCTGCCAATATGATCTTGATGAGATTCAAGATTCATAACCCCAGGAAAGGAGTTTCATATCATTGCAAAGTGTGATGACTTGGCATGAAAGAAATAAAGAAGGTGCAACATACTCACGTAGTTCACGGATATCTATCGGATAGATGAAATTGTCAGTATAGACCTAGCCATTGTAAGCATGATCTTTATAAGATTCAAGATGCATGAGAAAGAGTCTCCGAAAGGAAATAGTTTTCGAAAGTCATGGCATAGGGATTATAAGTAATTTTTGGATTCCAAAAAGGTTTGGAATAAGATTAGATCGGATTCCACGAGCTTCTTGGATCGATCAGAAGTGTCATGAACATGTTCTGATGAATTGATGCTTGGAGCATAGTAAGTTGGATTCAGGACATGGTCTGGCTGAGAATACTGAATGGATTATTTGAACACACATGAGAAGTCATTGGGAAATGATTGGGGTGAATGTTAGTAACAATTTGAAAATAGTTTCAAATCGGTAATTATTTACATCAGAGCGTGATGCTGTAGGACTTCATGTTTAAAGAGTTTCGTTGGTATTCTGATGGAGCGCGTGTGGTTCACCGGCACATCATAACAGCTTGAAATAGTCTTAGGGAGCAGTGATGTAGATTAAAGACCCCGAGAACCATGGGTAGTCACAGTACACATCACCAAAATGGAGTTGTGAGTGAGAAAGACAGAATGACAAATTGAGATATCATCGAAAGAGTGTCTGATTGGATTATCTGCAATAAAATGTATCAGTGTAAGACACTTGGATACATAGAAAGAGTGAAAATGTCATTTAGTTAAAATAGAAACTATATAAAACTTGAATTGAAAGTTTAAAAGAAATCTAGAAACCGATAATAGTTTTATGAAAGATCCGACTTGGTGATTACCTCGTGGACACTTGGTAATAAGTAGGAGTAGCTGCCAGTCAGATTTTATGTCTCATTTTTCGCATGTTTTACTTCCCGAATAATTTAATTATTCAGAAAGGTCCACAGTCGCTCATACTTTCGGAAGTAAGTATTGAATCAAGACTGTCATGAATTGTTTGTACATTGTCTAAGGAGTTAGACATAGCAATAAGATTGCTACAATGTTCATGAATACTTAAAAATGGAGATTTGAGTATTGGATAAACCCACGCTCAATAGATTGCTTCATGGATTACATCATGAGCAATGTTGAGACGATAATATCTTATGATCTTGAAGTGGAGAGATATGAGTTATAATTTACAAGGCAGTTGTTCATTAATAATATGAAAACGCATAGGTAACTCGATGTTATAAAACTTGTTGTTGTGAATGATTTGACTAGTAAAAGATATAAGCATATGAGTTGAAGCTTATTCGTTCATTGACCCTGATGGGAAACAGATATCTGTAGGCCTCTCAATGATTTTGAAGTTGACTAAAGTGCTGGCCAGCCAGGACTGAATTGATGTGTTCAAATGGAAGTCCAATGTCATATGCAAATCAGAAATCGGGAAACAGAGAATCGGACAGAGATTGATCTCAATCCATGTCTCATGTTCGAAAATATCTTGTTGGGCGAGGATCATATGATCACTTATCTATCGACAGAACTGACTGGGTCAGAGTTCGGCAGCAGTTTCTAGGAAGCTACAGTTTGCTGATTAATTAGAGGTTAAATTAGTAATTATAGTCATAGACTTATCCAAGTGGGAGACTGTTGGATTAGGTGTCTAAGCCATGACTAATAATTTGTATTTACCTAATTAATAGTAGCAAAGTCCATTTGGGTTGCCCTCACAGTTAGAGGTTTGGTAGAAATTCCAGGAGAGAGAAAGGTTGATTTATTATATGATTAATAAATCAATAGAAATAAAATAAATAGTTTATTAATATATTAAAGTGATAATATATTAATTAGAAACTATATTAATTAATTAGAAATTAATCTGGAATTAATTGGATTTAAATGGTGATTAATTTAATTAATTAAAGGTGCAGCGACTGAAATTGTAATTATTCAATAGTTGAGTAAGTGACAGTTTTAGTAGGTCAGATGACCATGAAATTTATATATGGGATATATATAATTTCGAGATTAATAATAAGGGATAAATAGATTTGAATTAATAGATAAAAGGTTTATCTTATTTGAATTCAAAAAGGTTTATCTCTAAAGGTTTATCTGGTTATCAGCTGGGGCCTATAAATAGGGAGCCCCAGACCCCTCTTTTCTGTGCCATTATACCCTCATTCCTCTCAAGAATTTCGTGACCTCCCTCCTAGTTTGGGTGTGATCTCATTTGAGACAGGACAAATATGTTGTTCAGCTTCAGGATTAATTCTAAAGGTTAGTTTTCTGATTTATTTCTTTTAGTAATTTTTTTGTTGGCCTTTACGAAATTATTTATATGTTCAAAGTTAGAAAACATAGATCCAATCTAGGTTTCATGTGAACTTAGGGTTTTAGTTCATAGATTTGTAGAAAACCTTTCAAGAAGGTGTGATAATGTAGGGCCATCTTTAGGTGTCTTTATCCGATCAATACGTATTGTCGTGAGAATGGCAACATTGAGGTTTTCCATTGCAATAGTTAATAGGAAATGAGAGAGAGAGAGATAGAGAGAGTGGATCTCCTTAACGAACTCCACATTGATAGAAAGAACTATTTTGTAGGGGAATCATTGACTAACGCGGGGTAGATGTAAGACACCCATGAATCTATTTTTCTCCAAAGTAAACAGAATCCCATTTAGGCCATTCTATCATTGCGAAAATCCAATTTAAGGGAATCGAAAGCCTTTTCAAAGTTTACTTTAAAAACAAATATTTTTTCCTATTTCTTTGCCCACCTATAGATTTCATTTACGATAAGAGGTCCATCAAGGATGACTTGTCTTAAACGTAGGAATATTGAACATCACTAATAATTGAAACTATCACCTCTTTTAGTCTTAACACGAGAACCTTTACAATTACTTTGTAGATCACACTAATTAGACTGATAGGTTTGTAATCTTTTAGGAATAGAGCTCCTTTGTCTTGGGAATGAGTGAGATGAATGAGTAGTTTCACCCCTGTTGATGGTTCCACGAGAATGAAATACATTTAAGACATCTAAGAAGTCTTTTTTTTCATTAGGTGCCAAAATTTCTTAAGGAATTTAAAGATGAATCCATTAAGCCTGAGTACCTTTTCGGAAACACAACACCTAACCACTTCTTTAATTTCCTCAACAGAGAACGAGGCTTCAATGAAGTCGAAGTCAGTTGTTAGAGGGTTCTGAAGTTATTGCTTACGAAACGAAGTCTTGTGATGATGTTGTTTTTGAAATTTTCATCAAAGAATCTTCTAGTTTCATATTTAATAGCAAAGGAATTTGATATCCATAATCCATTAAGAGATAAGCCATGGATTCTGTTATGGCCCACATTTTGATTCATGCCCCTATGGAAGAATTTCGAATTTTCATCCCCCTTGACCGCCCATTTGATTATGTATTTTTGCTTTAGTTCTAGGGCTCTCATATTTTCCAACTCTAAAAGTGACTTTTTACCTAAAAAAACGGATAACATTGATACATAAAGAATATTCTTCATAAAGTGATATGTTTACAGAGAATGGTAAATTTGTTGTGTCATTACAATTGGAAATAGTGATTGTACATATATTGCTTTGATTGTATAAAGTAGAGTAAGGGTCTAGACCAAAAGATCACTCTAATTAGTGATGAGTTAAGGGTTCTTCTGACGTGGAACAATATAAGGTTCCTTCGACTATGAACAATATTTCCAAGTGTCAAGTGTTTGAGTTCATGAATTGCATAGCATTCCCATATATGCACGAAAGTGTGGTTGCACAAAGTGTGTTGTGAAAAGTATATTTGTATAAAAGTTTCGAAGGTGAAACTTTAGTAAACGTGTGACAAATGATTTGTATCTAAAACCTATAATCTCACGAGACGAAAGTATTACGTATTCTTTGTTTTATGACATGTAATCAAGGTACCATAAACGTGTGATTTAGATAATAAGTATATACTTTTGTTTTAGAAAATAGAGGACAAGGCATAGCCCCCCAGCAATTTTAAGCAACATTAACTTTTAAAAACTATAAGATGTACTTTTGGAACTAGATGTGCAAAATATTATCATAGTTTCTTTTGTTTGTAATTGTTTATAATTATATTTGAATGCTTTCCTATCGTTGTGTGTAACACCCGTCTCATAGAAACAAATACACACAAAAATTTTACTTTTCAAAACATAGTTTATTACAACAAAACATAGTGTTGGTGTATAAGTTACATATAAGAGGTACACAAGTGTATCATGGGAGTACAAAAACATAACAAAACTCCCCCAAGCCGGGATGCTACGGTTCTCTTCTATATAGTCTAAATCTACTAACCACGGACTACTTCCTTCCCTTTAACAAGGTTACGCTCACTTGCAGGGTCATCATACACACTATGAGCTACAAAGATCAATGAGTAATCAAATACATATATCAACACATAGAGAAAATAGAACAATTTATCTCATAACAACACAGCTCTATATCTCTTCATGATCTCTACTATTTAATCCCTTTCCATCCTCAACCCCCACGGTCACGAGACATAAAGCCTCACCGTCACTCCCTATTTTGTGTGAGCCACAAAGGCTCTAACCACATATATTGGGCGATTTAACCCAATCTCTCGGCCACTAAGGCCTACATGAACCACATAGGTCCCTACAACATATATATTGGGCGATTAAACGCAATATCTCGGTACTAAGGCCTATATGAGCTCTAAGCCACAAAGGCTTATGTGAAACAACTTCAAGTCATAAAGACTCAATCAACAGATATCACAAGAGATACAGTACGGATTACTCACCTGGATTTACACAGTTCAAGTTAGTATAGTCGGTCGGTTCAAGTGTCTTCTCTTCACTTTCAGCAGCTACAGTATACCATATAGACACACACACACACACACACACACACCCACCCCACACATGTGTAAATACCTTGTATTCACTTGCAATAGTTCTATTCACTCAACCATGGCTTATGGCATACTTAGGGTTTAGGATTAGAAACCCTTTTACACACCCAATTCAAACAATACTTCCTCTAATCTCAATAGTTACAGGTAGGTTACCAACAACCATCTGTAACCTAACTCATTCAAGCAAATCAATCTCTTAATTAGAAACAATAGCAAGTAATCATACCTCCTAGATGCAACGTATCACCTCTTTCTTCAATTCCTTGAATTCTTGAGCTTCCAATTGACCCCTTAGTTGATTCAAAAAAATTCTAGGGTTTAGGAGGAAGTTATCTCTATTTTATTTCCCCCCAAAATGACTCTCAAATCGACTTTATATTTTTGGGTCTGTCGGCAGATAGCGACACTAAGTACTAAGATAGTGATGCTATCTTGCTGCACACGACCCGTGATTTCACAACTTGTTTCTGCATCTCCCACACGACCCGTGGAACTGTGCCAGTCTACAAAGTGTTTCTGCATCCCCCACGCGACCGTGTGAGCCTCTTTTGACATTTTTCGTGCTAAAACTCTTCCCAAAAGGATTTCTAACTACACCTCAACTCAGTTTTCAACCTTTATGTCTATCTAACCACATTCTCACTAACTCACACATTTAAGAACACAACCCATTTTAACTCACACGAAGATTAAAACATGAACACTTACCAAAAAGGAACACGACGTTACATTGTGTATATTGGTTTGTAATCCCCACAAAATGTGTTATCGTCTTTTGGAGAGTTCTAATTAGGATCAAATTCCATTCATGGAAAGGTTTTGAAAAAATCGAACATAAACAAAGATTGTTTATAATATAATATGAAATATGGGGGGGGGGGTACAGTAACAATTTTACCAATTTCAATCTGTATGAAACTCAAAGATTTTTGTGGGATTGATTGACACCTATTATGTCATTTGAGATGTTTAATCCTTCTTTGCTTATCTTTACTTGCAATAGGTTTGTCATGATCACAAGTGAGGATAGTAAATCGACCAAAATGAATATATGTCATCCGGCCAAAGACTATTGCAGACATCACATCATTATCCCTAAGTTCTAGTTGATGCATTTGACTTTTACATTTTCCTACAACGAAAGTCTATTAGTTCAAATGTGTGTTTCACTTAGGATAATGTGAGATTTACATGTTCTAAAGTAGGTTTTTGTTGTTATTCAATTAAAACAACTTAACTTAATTCAACAAAAAGTTTCAAAACATTTTGAATCTTCCTAATTAAACCATTTGTATAATTGTTGCCAACTTTTATTTGCAAATGCCATTTATTAAATCTTTAATAAAATATGTGTTCCCTGTATTTAAAAGGATTTTCTAGCATGCCATCATATAGAAAAATTTTAAAATAAAAACACAACACATATGCAAATAGTGGTAACAATTCCCTCATTCTTATGCATGTTCCGATGAGCCATCACCCGAAAAAAAATATAGTCCTTCTACGGACAAAGTAACCATAAATGACATATCGGCTTCCACTGAAATCATCATCACCATTTAATGTCTGTATGGGCACCCGTCTAGGTTCCAACATCTATGGTCTTCGGTCTTCTAAATTGCATTTAATTTTGCTCCGTCTAGGCTCCAACATCTATGGTTTTCGGTCTTCTAAATTACATTTAATTTTGCTAATACATTTTTCTGTAGTTGCCAATATAATTTACAAATACAAATAAGAAAAATCACCTTACATAGAAATTTTAAATGATATACAAGTCGCATAAAATTAGTTACAAAATCACAAACGAACATCCAAATAGCATAAACATAGTTCTAACACATGCAACTTGTTACCATATCCATACAATAATATAAACATAAATGATTTTTTTAAAGAGTTTGAGATATTGTAATAGTTACAATTATAATGATAGTTATTATTTATAAAGTTTCTAATATTTTTATAAGAAAATTATAGTTTGAGGAATTTCTGTCTCGCACATTAGCATTTTACAATCGTATATTTTCTGCACCTTTATAGACTTTTTATTCTGTTACCGTTTGAGCCATTCACTCCTTTATCCCTTTGTGGATGTCCTACGAGCCTATACTTTATAACATATATTATATGGTTTGGAAATCTGTATACTAAATACACTCTGTTTGAACTTTCCGTAACACAACTTTTTGTGTGGGTCGGAGGGTATTTTTAAGAAAGTATGATGATTTAGTTTGTTCAACGGTAATGTGTCATTATGGCTTTGAACCCATATACTTTGATTTATCTATTCAAATTTTTTATAGTAAAAAATACACACTAATATACATTTTCAGCGAAACATGGGCCACGAGGCAATGCTATCATTACATCTACGTATTAAGAACTATATAATAACTTTATAATTATTTTATATTAGCATGTAATAATGCAAACTACTTTATATTCGAAACAAACACTAGATACATCGTATATCATATTCTGTTTTGTTTATTATACCGAAAAAGTAATAATATTCATATAATTTAAGGTTTATCATAATTTACAAAGTTAGCAGATTTTAAAAACTCAATACTAAGTTGTATTAATGAAGTGTTTTACAAGTTAGTTTTATTTATGGAGTTGTATAATATAACTGATTGGTCTAGAGAACTGGGTAACATATTAAAAGGAATAACTTTGTATTGACGATAGTTACAAATTAACTTATATTATTAAAACAATAATATAACTAGTTTAAACATATCTTAAATTTTAAATAAAATTTGGGTGAAGTTTTCCTTAGTTTATGTCTAATTATTTTTACCATGTTTGACAATCTTGTGCTTACTATCACATATGTCCTTGCGTTCGTATATATATACACAAACATGCATAAGCCATTTGTTTTGTAGTCAGAAGAAAATTACAATATTTTCGTTTAATCATGTATTACATCACACTTTGTTGCAACTATTTTTTGTTTAATTTTAGCCATTACAATGGTTAGTTGGTAACAATCAAACAGTTATAACTCTGAACATAAATAAAGCCATAAATATAATTTAAATACTTTATATTCGTTGGCGCAGTAGATTTCTGTAACAACATAAAAACGTGGTAAATAATAAATTTGATAGCAAGATTGACAATCATAAGTTTCTCCCTTAATTATTTCTTTCTAACACTTGATCGAGGCGACTCGAATATCTTCTGTGTTTTTTCCGGTTAAGTAGCATAAAGATTTAAATAAAATAATATCTTTAATCAAAATAAAGGAGTGGTCAACTTGTATCACATGTACATGCACATGCATTTATTAAAACATTAAATATTAAATATTTATTTAGTACATATATTTAGTGTTTAAACACTACTAGAAAAATGGGTATTTAGCCACGAAAAATAGCCACGCAAATTTTGCGTGGCTAAATAGCCACGCAATTACAACGCATCAGTTACACAACCTGAGACCCCAATCTTAGCCACGCACTTGTAACGGAACTTTAACGCATAAGAAATTCGTGGCTGTTGCGTGGCTAAATAGCCACACAACAGCCACGAACAATGGGCTGGTGGCTATGGCGTGGCTAAATAGCCACGCATCTTCCACGAACAATGGTTTAAAGAATCAGGAAATGGGCTGGTGGCTATGGCGTGGCTAAATAGCCACGCATCTTCCACGAACAATGGTTTAAAGAATCAGGAAATGGGCTGGTGGCTATGGCGTGGCTAAATAGCCACGCATCTACCACGCACAATGGTTTAAAGAATCAGGAAATACGTTGGTGGCTATGGCGTGGCTAAATAGCCACGCATCTTCCACGAACAATGGTTTAAAGAATCAGGAAAAGGGCTGGTGGCTATGGCGTGGCTAAATAGCCACGCATCTACCACGCACAATGGTTTAAAGAATTAGGAAATACGTTGGTGGCTATGGCGTGGTTAAATATTGTTGCTATTATTATTATTATTATTATTAGTCTCATTATTATTATTATTATTATTATTATTATTATTATTATTTATTTCGTATTATTTTTTCTTTTTCGTTCAATATATCTCTTTCGTATAATTAATTATTGGTATTATTGTTATTATTATTATTATTATTATTATTATTATTATTATTATTAGTCTCATATTTTTATTATTATTGTTAATTTTATGAATATTACGTGTGTGTATGTGTGTGTCTATGAGTATGTATGTATGCACATCAATGTGTTGGTGTATTCAAATCACAAGTGCTTATACACCTTGAAAACATAACGTTTGAAATGAACAACGGGTTTGGAAGGTGTACACGCTTGTGTGTAAGTCGAATTTACGTATAAACGGAGAAATATAAAGATAATAAAGTATAATAATGATGTACAAAAAATGAACCAAAAAAAATAATTTTTGGCCTTCAAAAAACAAAAAATACAAATACAGTCGTGGCTATTGCGTGGCTAATTAACCACGCAGTAACCACGCACTCTCTGGTTGTGTGGTAAATGTGTGGTTAATTAGCCACGCAATATCCACGACTGCATTTGTATTTTTCGTTTTTTGAAGGGTAAACATTATTTTTTTTGGTTCATTTTTTACACATCCTTATTATACTTTATTATCTTTATATTTCTCGGTTTATACGTGAATTCGAGTTACACACAAGCGTGTACACCTTCCAAACTCATTGTTCATTTCAAATGTTATCTTTTCACTTGTGATTTTAACACACCAACACAGTGATTTTAAAATATATATGAAGCGATAATGTAGTACTGCTCGACGAACGTCGATCTTCTATCGAGCCACTAAAAATAACACCCCTGCGTTATGAACCCAACTAAAAACAACACCCACTACATTCTCGTTGTCTCGTTTGAATAATTATGAACGATATATAATATCTGTTTGGTTACAATAATTTTTCTAGTTTTTCAATAAATATTTTTAAGAAAAATGAAAAGTTAGAAAATCAAGTTTGATTAATCAAAATTTTCAAAATTTTTCTAGAAAATGAAAATTTTCCGTTTTTTAAAATTACATATAACTTGGAGTTTTTCTATTTCTAAATTTTTTTCAAAAATACAAACTCTATACACATATCATCCCACCCACCCTTACCCCTAACTCCCTATCCCTATCCATCCGTACCCTTAACCCCAACCCCAAGCCCAACCCACCCCTAGCCCCTACCCAACCCACCCCTTCCTGGAACCCTAACCCACCTACCCACCCCACCCCACCTCCACCCACCCTTAATCCCTACCCCACCCCAATCCCAACCCCAAACCATACCCCACCCACCACCCACCTATCCCCAACATCTACCTTACCCCATACCAAACCCACCCCACCCCTAACCATAACCCTTACCCCACCCATCACCCACCCCAACCCAACCCAACCCCACCCACCTACCACCCACCCCATCCTAAAACCCTAACCCCACCTACCACCCCACCCCTAACCCCTACCCTACCTCCACCCACCCTTAATCCCTACCCACCCCAACCCCAACCCCAACCCCAAACCATACCCCACCCACCACCCACCCAGCCCCAACATCTACCTTACCTCACCCACCCACCCACCCCCACCCCTAACCCTAACACTTACCCCACCCACCACCCACCCCAACCCAACCCAACCCCACCCACCCACTCAACTCATACCCTACCTTACCTACCAACTACCCCTAACCCTAACCCTTACCCCACCCACCACCTACCCGTACCCTCACACCCTAACCCTTACCCCACCACCCACCTCCAACCCTAACCACCCCACTCTAACCCCTTACCCCATCTTACCCACCCCTTACTTCACCTCACCCCACCCCCAACCCCAACCCACCCTCACCTAATCCCAACCACTACCTACCCCACCCACCCCAACCCCAACCCCTATCCCACCCACCACCACCCCCAACCCAACCCAACCCAACCCAACCCAACCCTACCCCATCCTACCCACCACCTATCTCTTAACCTTAACCGTAACCCTAACCCCCACCCACCACTAACTAGATGATCATGAGTAGATATGACACTTTGTTTATTGACAACGCCTAGTGATATCAAGTATTTTAGGCGTTGTTGAGCCCTGTTCTTGATAAAATTATATCAAATATGTCTGGGTATTCTCACTTTTCGTGCCAGGACTTGTTTGGAGAAAAAGAATGGAAACATGGACTAAAAGCGTGCAAAAGGAAGAAGTTTGGAAACAATGAAAAATCAAGAGAACTCGTACGCGCGCCGCGGATCTATGATACGCGCGACGCATGCTTAAGGCGGTGGAACACATTCAAATGCCGAAGAAACGGGAAGAGATCAGTACGCGCGTCGCGTATTTCACTTCTGCACGGCGCGGCTGCGGGAAATTTGCAAGTATAAATAGATGCATTTCCAGCCGAAAACCCTAGCAAAGACCGGGTGTAAAATCGACCTTGAAGCTCTTTGACTCCAAGATTTCATTCCAGAAGGCTCTCATTTGGTATTGGTTAGTTTTAGCTTTTATTTGTAATTAGTTAGTTTGGATTAAGCTTGGTTTTGTATCTTTGGGAGTGACAACCATTGATATTAAGCTTTGGCTTCTGTTTTTGGATCATTTGGTTACTGTTTTTTATGTTGGATTCGGGTTTGGTGAATGAGAAGCATTTGGTTACATTTAATGTTGGTATTTCAATGTTTTTATGCTTGTGTTCGATTTTGGATGTTTGATTTATGTTTGGATATTGTTTTGACCTTGTTGGGACTGTTTTCCTTTGCTGAAATCAGTAGCTAATTAGGTTAGTTTGTAGGAATTAAACCTTGGCTAGTAACTGTTCAGTAGAACTTTAGTTAGTGGCTAGTTTATGCTTTGCTTAGTTTTGCTAGTTTGGATGCCTTTGATTGCTTCTGATTCAGAGATGTACTTCTAATTTCAGAAAGTGACTAGGTTATTTGAGCTTAGCTTAGCTTGGCTTGAGTGTGATTGATCATTGCTTTCGTTGATAGTGATTAGGAAGGTAGAAACTAGATACTCCGACTGTAGCTGTGACACTACTAGTTGGTAATCTCTCATCTAGTCTAACCACGAAGCTCCTGCGGATCGACCCTGACTACCGCTATACTAGTGTGTGTTAGGTTTTCTCTTATTTTTGACCGCACGATGACCTAGGCGTGTCAAATTTTGGCACCGTTGCCGGGGAGCTGTGCGCTTAGATTAGGTGATTTGTAGGACTTAGTTTCTGATTTTTGATGTTTGATTTTTGTACTTCGAATTCTGGTATGTGTACGTCTTCATAATGGGCGATTACATGTACCCGGAACAGTATTATGAAGATTATGAAAATACGGCCGACACCTATTACGAGGATGATTGCTACAATGGATCACCCGATGACAATGGATGGCGGACCGAGGAGTCATCTCAACCTGAAAATTCTGTAACTTGGGCCATACTTTGGGTACTCTGGTATAACACTCACCAAGAACAGAAGGACTATGCTGATGCTCTTTTAAGTTTGCAAGCTTCTTTAGATAGGTTAGAGGAAAGTTGGAAATGTTCACCACCTTCGCCAGAACCGGAGGCGAGTGATTTTTATACCAATAATAATGTGTGTGAACTTGCATCACCTGAATATGTGATGGAAGGGCATACACCGTGGGAAAGTCAAGAGACCACTGAGATGGTCGAAAATGTTGTTGAGGAAGAGGTTGTAGGTGACAATGCTACCTCTGACTCAGCAACCTTTGATGTTTTTGATGTTTTTGAAAGTATTAGTAATGTTGAGCTGGTGATGAGTGAATCCATACCATCATCAGACGATTTGATTGATGAGGATGTTGTGGAGGGGACTGTAAGTGACAGTACAGATCCCAGCCTAGCAAGTCCCGAAATTGTTGAAATTATTGATATTATTGAGGAAAGGGGTGTAGATAACAATATTACCCCCGACCCTATAATTTTTGAAAATTTTGAGAAATTTGAAAGCAAGGATCTGGTGATGGGTGACTTTGTACCACCATCAGATCAAATCAGTCACTCACTCTTGGTCCCGATCCACCTGTTGGACGATGATCAAGAAGTTGATGCTGACGAATTGATATTTGAAAACAATAAACATGATTTTATCGCCACTCATGATCCATTCATGAATGGAAAATTATATGTGATCAATACCATCGATGAGGACATATGGAAGCATCCTGATATGTTGCCTTCCGATCCCACTCGATTGGAAAATCTCTACTGGTATTGCAAGCCAAAATTGCAAACTGAAGATAGCACGTGGGATACTGGCAAAATGAGATCTGCAAAACAACTACTGGGAGCAACACTAGGCACGCTTCATGTCAAGCCTTTGACCTTGAAGAGATGCAGAAGGAAGGACCAAGCTTGGAGGTTCAAAGCTACCTCCAAGCATTCGCGGGAAGCAATCAGAAGATGGCAACCGGGCAGCAGCAGGAGAACCGACAAGCCGTTCGACCCAGGAAAGTTTGAAGGGCAGTGGGTCAGCAAAAGGACGGTGGTGACTGGGAATAAGCGAAGGAAGAAGGCATATGATCCACCTTAGCTGTAGAAGGACAGTACGTCTCGCTGAAGACGTTAAACTTAGCACTTGTTGGGAGGCAACCCATCGTGTCATAAGTTAGGATATATTTCTTGAAATAAAATACAAAAATACATCAATCTTTTTGCAGGTACTAGTGATTTGAAATAAGTGTGGGGTCATTTGAGAAGTTTTGAAAATTTTGAAGTCCGCGCCGCGTGTAACGACCTAAAAATCTCGAATTTATATTCGAGAAAATACGTAAGGAAAAGACCAAAAATATTTTGAAAGTTTTAAAATAATTTACTTAGAAATATGGTAAAATACCAAAAGTTTGGAAAAAATGGTGAAAAAAGGGCAAAATGGTCATTTGACATCCAAATGACTTTTAAGTAAGGAAAATATGATTTTTGGAGTTTATATGTAATGAAATAAAATTTTGACACCAAATAATGGTGATAAGTATTTGAAAGTTAATTATAGTAAAAGAGGGTAATTTGGTCATTTTACCATAAAGGGGTAATTTGGTCATTTGCCCATGTATAAGATTTATTATAAAAGTATAATTCTAGTTTGGACCAAAAATGTAAGAAATAAAACTTAGTGTAATAAGAGTTGGGTTCTAGTGTTAAAAATATGAAGAAATTAAGTCCAGGGACTGAAATGTCATAAAGCCAAAGTTGGAAAAATATATAAATGAAAAAATTATGTCATAATCTTCATAAAACCCAGAAATATCTTCTGGGAAACTCTCTCAAGAACCGTGAATGATCTTTCAAGAAGAGGAGCAAGATCAAGATGGAAAGCTAGAGATTTACACTTGGAATTTTGTGATTTCAAACTTCATAAGGTAACTATGTTGTATAATTCATAGAAAAATAATACGATGTCCAAATTAGGTGATTCCAGTGCCCATGGTTTCTTCTCGATGTCTTCTTCAGTTCATCAGTTGGGGTTCAGACCTCATTCAGTCGTTTTCTAGGGTTTTGAACCCGATCTTCATGAGTATGATTTTTGTGTCCAATTGTGTTGTGAAATTCTTGTAAAATCGTGTGTTCACTGGATTGTTCTGAAATTTTGTGTGGAGAAGAACCTTGTCATGAGCCATACTCAACCAAAAGGAATTTACCCAGTTCATTGTTTTGGTTTGGATTTTGGTGTGTGCAACCCGACCTCCACAGATTGGCTGCTGCACACCTAGGTCAATTTGTGGAATTTTTATTTCCCAAATGGTATATAGTTTAGGTCTGAAATTTTGAGGGAAATTCCATCCTCATGTCTAATGTGTTACATCCAGAGGGCTTGATCCAATTCCATTAGGAAGCTAGGGTTCCAATGCCTTCTCTTTGACCGAACCAGAATTGTAGTTGTGCACATTGTCCTTGTTGCACGATTTTTAGTTCTCAGTTGGCTTATGCTTTGATTTTGATTTTTGAATGAGAGCTTTATCTTCATGTCTAGTGCAACTCATCCAAAAGGCTTGACTTATTTCCTTTCAGAAGTCAGGTTGTTGGACAAATCATGTCAACCTATGCTGTGTTGTGACAGAAATGTTGATGCCCATTTCCTTCATATTGTATGATTTTTAATTCTTAATTGGTTTGTCTTTTGGGTCTGAATTTCGGAGGGTGGTATCCTGGTTATATCTAGTATGCCTATGTAAGAGGGTTTCCCTTGATTCCATTCCCAAGTGGAATGGAATTGGTGATTCCTCCGTTAATCCAGATTTGTGACAGATTGCACTGTCAATCTTGTTACTTATTTTCTAAGGTCTTAGAGTGTGATTCAAGTCTCGGTACCTTCTCGAGACTTGTTATGTATTGTGTCTACTTTCCAGAATGTTTGAGTTTGTGCCATTCGGGTTTCTGAGTTGGGAGTTATGGTCAATTCTTTGACCATGCGTCTTAGATGTCAAAATCTAAAAATGAATTAATAATGTAATATTAATCTATTACGATGTAGATTAAGAGGTCTTTAATTTTTACTAAGGCCTAGCTTGTATTAACTAGAATGTTAAATGAACTCCTTAGGTATTAAGGAGTAAAGTTGAAGGAAAGGAAAACACAACGGGAAGAAGTGATTCTAGTTAGACTTCTCTAACTAGATAAGGTGAGTACATGTAGTATTTTTACCCATTCTGGGGTACATGGCAAGTAAGTATTTACAAGATTTCTTATAAAATCTTATATGTGAAATTATATGCAAGAGTTTTATTTCTAACTTGTTTGTGAAAGTTTAATGCTATAATTGAAGCTATGTTTTGGTTTATGAGTCAATTATGTGAAAGTATGTTTTGGTCTATGAACCAATTATATGAAGGTATATATATTTTGAATACATGTTTGAAAGTATGGATAGGCATATAGCATAATATGTTTAAGAAGTATGTTTCGGTTACAAATTGTAAATGTTTTCAAGTATGAAAGGGCATATAGCCACAAGATGTTTGGAAAGTATGATTTGGCATTAAGCCTAAAATGTTATATAGACATGTTTTAAACATATGGTTTATGTGAAATGAAAGTTATAAATTTGGCATCTAGCCATAAAGATAGAAAGTAATGAAGTTTGGCGTTTAGCCACAAGTTATATGTATGTAAGTAATGTTCAAGCAAGCAGAAAATGTTTTGTATGACTGGTAATTGTAGCAAGCAGCGTTAGTAAGGGAACTATGTTCCAACCTTCCCGGGTTAGGTAAGGGGTCTACTGGGGAAAATCCCCATCGCGAAGTAGATCGCCTCAGCACTTCTATGGTGATGATTGATCCGTTCTTTCTAGCCATAGAGACTTGGGGTATCACTTATAGTGATTAAAGCCCTAAGTATAAAAATCCAGCAAGCTTATAAAACCAGTCAAAGAAAGTAAGAACGATGTTATTTTCATAAAGTATGTCATAGAATGATTTTTGAGAAGTAAAGAGTTATATTATGTTGCTATTATAAAGTTTTGAAAGAATATAATTATGAAAGGTATGATATGTAATGATTTTGAAAAGATTAAAGAACTATGGTATGATAATAATTTAAAACTTTGAAAGATGTTTTATGTCATAAGTTTATATAAAGATTGGAAAAGAAGTTAAAGGTTTGAGTCTAAAACTCATGTAACTCACGAGACAATTTTTGTCTTACGTATTCTATGTTTTGCCATGTATTCCAGGTCAATATAAGTTGCTATCAATGGGATGAAGTTTAGCTGGAGTGGAGCTTAAATTAGCTCCTATATTGGACTCAAGGTTAAATCCTTTCTTGCTTACTATGGTTAGCTTGATATGAATTTGTACACCCACAGTTTTAAAAATGTAAATTATCGGTTTTTGATAAACCGTATTTTTGTATTAATGTATTTATACGAAAAACCATAGTATTTGCAAACAGTAGAAATGGGGTGTCTCATCGCGGGTATTTGAATTACGCGACGGGGGATCGTAAACCAACCCGATGCGCAGGGGTTGATTTGGTGACACGTGCGACGCGCAAAGCGTGAACCCGTGACGCGGTAAACGATCAGTCGGCTTTCTCCTTTATAAGGTAAGCCGCGGCTCACACGACCCACACACGACTCGGAGCTCTGGTTATCGAAATTCTCTTACAATTTTTCTTGCTCATTTTGTTCCCACTGCTAAGGTACGCCGTTCTAACTATCTATTACTCGTTAAAACTAGTGATTAGGTAGTTAATTTTAGTGATTTGCCCAAAATAGTTCAAAACTTAGAATCGCTAATGCTAGCTTATAGGGAGTTTGTTTTGCCAAATGGAGACCCTAGATAAGCTAGTCGGCACCTAGGCTACCTTGTGGTGTGATTATATTGAGTTTTAGCAGGTAAATTGAGAGATTGGATCGGGGTTTGGAAACAGCCGCACGCCGCGCCGCGCCCTTGCTCTTGGGCCGCGCCGCGGTGCGGCAGGGAAGATAAGGACTGATTTTGCAAAAATTTTTTGTTTTGTGGCTATATTTTCTTTTTGCATATGATGTTCAGGTTGGAGCACGCTTTCCTCCAGTTCCCCGCGGAGCTTGCCAGTTCGGCAGAGTACACCTCGCGGAGGGACGCATTGACTGCTCACCGGGTTCTCGAGGCGACAGTCATTGATAGAGATATTCTGAGAGACGCAGGGCTCTGGGGTGCGATCGAGCCATTCTTACATCGCACCTGGACCCACGAGGAGGCATCATTCACATGCCGTGGCTGGGACAGGATCATGGCCACGGACGAGGACGTGGTCTATACGGAGCTTCTCCTGGAGTTCCTGTCTACTATCCATTTCGCTCCCAGGGCATCGGATCCACGATCCAGGCTCGTACGCTTTCGTTTGGGAGGTGAGCACAGGGAGTGCAACCTCCGGGAGTTCGGGAGGCGCACATGCCTATACACTCAAGCAGACCTCCAACATCGCTATTTCACCCGGTTCTTCGGGTCCTGCATTCAGGGGGAGCCGGACAGAGCTCCCAACATGGAGATTTGGACACCATTGTCCAACGTCAGGTACGAGGCAGGGACCTCGAGGGAGAGCCACCTACGCGATCCACTTCACCGCCTCATGCACCGGATCGTCTCCACCTCCATCATGCAGCGGGAGGGAGGCGAGAAGGTGTCGGGGGAGGACATGACATTTTTGTGGGCTCTCCTCGACCCGTCCCGATTCCTCCATCTCCCCTTCGCCCTTGCAGTTGCTCTCTCCACCCACTCTACCGGCGCCTCCACCAGCTGCCCACTAGCCAGGGGGTATTTTATTACTCGCCTGGCCCGATCCTATGGTATTCTTACTGCCTCCGTGGCATCCTCCTTGACCGCTCTACCTCCATCGCGCACTACATCACGCACTTTGGAGAGGATGCGGTTCATTGAGCTGCAGCGCCCGGGGCAGTACATCCGGGCCCCGACCGAGCCTCCTCAGTCACCTCAGCCCGCGTATGCCCAGCCTGGCAGGAGATGCAGGAGGCCAGAGCCAGCACCAGAGCCCGCAGCCCTGACACAGCCGCAGGAGGACCCAGCGGCCATCCATCGGTTGGAGGCCCGAGTTGCGAGGATGGAGGACCAGCTTGAGTGGATCGGGGAGGTACTTTTGGAGTTAGCCACTCAGCAGGGCCGACGTCCTCGACCATTCCCAGCCAGGGTTCACGATCATGAGGCCGGACCCTCCAGGCCACCGGGTAGCGATTGATGTACTTTTCTTTCTTTCTTTCTTTTTATTTTTGGGACATATGTACAAACTTATGACACTTCTATCTGTATATTTCTGTTCATATTTTATTTGTCATGTGTGTTTTTAATGTGTTTGTTAAGTTATGCATGATATACCAAATTGAGAAGGAGTTGTCTCAGACAAGTGTGGGGTCACCGTGCCCCCTCCACTTGTCTCGACCACCGGCGTGTTCACTGTAGCGCTACAACTCCAGAATACGAAATCGAGGATCCATCTGTACGCAATTAAACCTGTGATATTGAGCACCAAGCAGTCTATCGTCCAAAAAGGGGTAACTCTTTCTCCCTTGTTTTGAAATAATTTTGTACAACAGGGAAGTTGTACGGTTTTAAGTGTGGGGTGTGGACGGTCGAAAGAGAATTTTTTGAAATTTTTGCAGAAATGATCAACTTTTCAAATTTTTAGCAACTTTTTCAAAATTTTTAATAAATTGCAATTTTGAAATGAATGGTTTGTGATTGTGATAGCATTAGTATTTTTGAAGAGATACTGTTTATTTGTGATCATGCTATTAGTTAGTCAAATAAGTTGAGTTTTACGAGTTTAGAAGATTGAGCTGTTTTAGGATTGGAGTTCAGGAAGGAAAAGTCAATCTGTGGCCTTTGTTGTTCGAGCCGGTAGGTCTAAAATGGGTGGGCCTTATGCACCTTACCACCTAAGATCGTCTGGTCTGGGATGGTATTTCTGAAAGCTCGCTACACAGACAACATCAAAAGTCATGGACAATTCCTTAATGGCCTTTAGAATCTGAATGAGTAAGTACACTTCATTGTGGACAGAAAGTTTGTAATCAAGGGTTCTCTAGAAAGCCATGAATTCCAAAGAACAATTCAATTATGTTTTCGCGAACTATTCCACTCTAACTCAAAGTGCAATAACTTTGAAACTGAACACAGTCAGAAATTGTTTGATTCTTTATTATAATTTGTTAAAAACTCTCTTGCTTGGGGACAAGCAAGGCACAAGTGTGGGGTGTTTGACAACGCCTAGTGATATCAAGTATTTTAGGCGTTGTTGAGCCCTGTTCTTGATAAAATTATATCAAATATGTCTGGGTATTCTCACTTTTCGTGCCAGGACTTGTTTGGAGAAAAAGAATGGAAACAGGGACTAAAAGCATGCAAAAGGAAGAAGTTTGGAAAGAATGAAAAATCAAGAGAACTCGTATGCGCGCCGCGGATCTATGATACGCGCGACGCAGGCTTAAGGCGGTGGAACACATTCAAATGCCGAAGAAACGGGAAAAGATCAGTACGCGCACCGCGGATTTCACTTCTGCGCGGCGCGGCTGCAGGAAATTTGCAAGTATAAATAGATGCATTTCCAGCCGAAAACCCTAGCAAAGACCGGGTGTAAAATCGACCTTGAAGCTCTTTGACTCCAAGATTTCATTCCAGAAGGCTCTCATTTGGTATTGGTTAGTTTTAGCTTTTATTTGTAATTAGTTAGTTTGGATTAAGCTTGGTTTTGTATCTTTGGGAGTGACAACCATTGATATTAAGCTTTGGCTTCTGTTTTTGGATCATTTGGTTACTGTTTTTATGTTGGATTCGGGTTTGGTGAATGAGAAGCATTTGGTTACATTTAATGTTGGTATTTCAATGTTTTTATGCTTGTGTTTGATTTTGGATGTTTGATTTATGTTTGGATATTGTTTTGACCTTGTTGGGACTGTTTTCCTTTGCTGAAATCAGTAGCTAATTAGGTTAGTTTGTAGGCATTAAACCTTTGGCTAGTAACTGTTCAGTAGAACTTTAGTTAGTGGCTAGTTTATGCTTTGCTTGGTTTTGCTAGTTTGGATGCCTTTGATTGCTTCTGATTCAGAGATGTACTTCTGATTTCAGAAAGTGACTAGGTTATTTGAGCTTAGCTTAGCTTGGCTTGAGTGTGATTGATCATTGCTTTCGTTGATAGTGATTAGGAAGGTAGAAACTAGATCCTCCGACTGTAGCTGTGACACTACTAGTTGGTAATCTCTCATCTAGTCTAACCACGAAGCTCCTGCGGATCGACCCTGACTACCGCTATACTAGTGTGTGTTAGGTTTTCTCTTATTTTTGACCGCACGACGACCGCTGCGTTGTCATTTATCCTTTTCAAATATCTCGTCGTCATCATTGTATTGGTTCTCATCCCATAGGTGGATTGGTACCAAGGATGAGCGATTGTTGGTGTTCGGTGATGGTTTAGACTCGCTCATCACCACGACCTGATTCTCAAAAATTTTAAATCATCAAAAATTGTTGGGTAGGGGTGGCATTGTCATATACGACCCCTCCTCAACAAAGTTTTCAACCATATCATCAATCTTTTGATTATCCTGCAGTGTATGGCCCTCCATCACACCCTCAAGTTCATGTGATATGAGTTCAATAAAACTGGATGAACATGAAGCATTATAATTACTGTTCTAACACTTCTAGTATCCAATTAGTTAATATAATATTGTTTCCAAAGATTTTAATTGCTACTACCTACGTAAGCTCCCAGAGACTCTGTCCAAACTCTTAAATAGGTTAGAAGCATACATTGGATGATCCTTTAATGAAAAAATGGCTAAAAACACCAACAATTTTGATATTACCATCTCCAAATTGGATTTTTACTCAATGCTAAGGATTGTATCTCTTTTACTCTAAATAAAACTTTTGTAAAATTTGTTAGCCACTAAAACTTAGGCTTAATCTATTTTTTACACCAAGGCCAAAATCTCTTTAATTACTCCCCGTTAAATTGTCTAAATGATACTTAAACCCCAAGACTTGAAATTATTTGAAATTTAGGTCTAATAAAGAGTATGGTAATAATAGAATACCACGTATCTTCATTTTGTTAACTTGAACAGTCTCCATCACCTCTATGCTTGTAAAGCACATGTTCTAATATTTTCCAATTAACTATTAATTTGAATGATAGATTAAATAATAAGGGTAGAACATCTAACCCCTATTACTAGGTGCCATAACTACTAAGTACACGTATGGAATATAGAGGTTAACAAGGAGAAGTATATAAATTACGTATGTTCATATAGATAACACACACACACACACACACACACACACACACACACACACATATATATATATATATATATATATATATATATATATATATATATATATATATATATATATATATATATATATATATATATTGTTCTTTTTAGATTTATTACAAATATCCTCATACTAATTTTATACATTTTTTAACTTGGAGACATATGGGATTTTCACTCAGTCAAAAGATATTTCATATCTTTAAGGGGTTATAGATGGTATTTGAATTTTTTTCCCAATGAGGGGTGTTCCAACAAACATAATGGAAACCATGTAAAGGTTGTTTAGTGTCATGAACATCTAAGTGAAGAATCGTATGTTTGTAACAACTTGTGTCAAGCAAACACATGTTTCTTGAGGATAATCCCGAGTTCATTCGCACCTATGGATCCTTACATGCAACATTTTATGTCTTCTTACTACATCCTAGTTAGTCGAATTAACCAATAATTAGAGAAGATCGGTTGTAGTGCTAAATGTTGGTATCTCGCGTTAGTTATCTCATAAATTACCGATCATGTAACCCGTTGTGGGCAATATTATTGATTCATGTTGTTATTTGGATGTTTTGGAAGTCATATGTGTTTTATATATCACCAATTATTGGAGGGTATGAGACAGTTTAAGAACAAATGAAATGTAACATGACAAAATGAGCATATTATTGTTCTTTAGTTGCGAATAAGCCAGAGGCGAGAGATGTAACAACCTATCAAGTTCCCAATTCAGGGAGAAGATAAAAGCCTACGAAGGAAACATATTTTCTCTAGATTTGATGGAATTATCTCGCTTCAACATTTTTTTTGCTCTTTACCATGGTGAGGAGATATGGAGTACTATGCATATGATAAATGAAATATTTGTTAAATTCTAGTTTTTTACTTAGCAACTTCGATATTTCTTCAACTTGAGTGGGCAAGAAGATGCATGTTGATAAGAGATGCATGTATGTTGTTGTGCATTCTTATCATATACTTGAGGAACAACTAGATTTAGTTGCTTATAATCATATGAATTTCTAACACATAGGTGTTTATTTGTTGACCAATTTTTATCACTTTCTTTTGTATAATGACTATAGTTAGTATCAATAAGAGGATAGACAATAGTGCAACAATTAGTGAGTAGTCCTAAGCTTGAGTAGTCATAAGGTTGAGTAGTCCTGAGTTTGTTCGGTAATGGTGTGGCCAAAAAGTTGTTGAAGTATTTAAGTAGTGGTCGAGGCATCCCATAGTTATCGAATTTTGGCATTCTTGTTGTACTACTCATACAGTCTTCTTGTAAATCCCACATAAGTTTAATCATTGGGTTTAACAACTGTATTATTAATGCATGTAGCGTATTTGTAGAGTGCGACTGATTTGAGATGAGTGGTTATATGATGGCACCATAAAACATAGTTATGAACATCCTATGGTGATGATTCTAGACTAAATATAAGCTTATGATGTTTGTAAAGTATAATACCAAACTAGACCGACTTAGTAAAAGAAACACCTAATGTGTACATACGACACAGACATGATACGGTTCACGACTAGGGGGGGTGCATCTTGAGTGGGATCTAGATGTGTAATACATGGATGTTATATGAAATTAAGTTATAACAATACCCGACTAAGAGAGATGTTTGTAAGAGTTTTGATTTGAGGCAACATCGACCAGAAACAAGGGCGAAATAGTGAAGTCGGACAAGTGACTTGTAACATGGTTGAAGTGGAGTGGAAAGATGGGTGAAATCAGTGATAGGAGGTGGAGTTCAGGTTCATTGGCAAAGTCGGTGTCGATAGTAGCTACGGTTCTGGCTACCACGACTGATAATAGTTAGGGTCCCAATAGAGTGAAAGGGTCCATCCCGAAACCAAGGGGGTACTAACTAACAACTGAGTCCTCTCCGAACCGCATGAGATGACTGTAAAGCAAAATAATAACCTCTAGCCTTGATACCATATAAGTTTTAATATTAAATCTATTATAACATCAAATTGGAGAGATATGACCAAAGGCTTTTCATTAATAATTTACAAACTACAATGACAAATGGCCCCTAAGTATAAGCGATTGGCAATATCTAGTTATCTACACTAACAAGCAGGGGTGACCCGTTCAAAACGCTAGCCAAGACAAAGATCATTGTGCTAATGGAACACCTTGTATGGTCTTTAGTATATGTTCTATTATCCACATATTGAGACTTGATTTATAAAATCTCATACAAATGTACCATATATGTACACGTTGATACTATTTGTTTTGTACCTATATATATACATATTATCCTATATTATGATAGATGTGGTTTTGTTTCTTACGTAGTTGTGGAGTACAAAGACATCTTCATATTTGTTGCTATTTATGATTTGTTTTATGTGGTCGAAAATATATTATTGTAGGTGTCACTCCAATTGAGGTACATTTTAATTAATACTTATGTGATTTATTTTGATTTAATTACATAATACGACAGCCAATTTTGGATGTTTCTAGATTTAGGTAATTACGTTTAAAAACTATATTGTAGGATAATCAAGTTTCAAAATTTTATACTTAAATACATATAACATAGTCGGTGGTTCACATATAAATCTGGTGTCAAAGAGTAAACCATCGTTTATGACCAGCATCCATGAACGGCAGCACGAAGATAGCAAAACTAAAATCTGGCTACGTATCAATATATAATAAAAAAAACTCACTAAAATAAAAGAATTCTAAAAGTTTTTGTTATCTGAAATTTTTTTTTTTTTTGAAAGTTAAGCCTCTTTTTAGGATAATAAAAACTTGGTTACCATTAAAGAAAATGATAAAAATAATTGCATATTATTTATATATTTTCCAAAATTTGCATAGTATTTATGTGTTTTCCAAACTTTTGATTTTTAGCATTTTCAAACGAGGCAAAAATGTAGTCAATTGTTCTATATCACATAATATCAATGCATTAAATATTTGTAAATTCCCAAAAAAAAATGTATGTGATACGACGCCGTTACATCTTTACCTATAACCCATACCCCTCATCAACCGGTCTTACCTTTGAATTCAAGACTCCATAAATCGCGTAATGAAGCAAGTGAAAAGGCAGTCCACATTCCGCAACAATTAAAAACAAAAGAATTTTCCAGAAGGGCAGAATGGTCAATTCTGTCTTTTCCTCAATGGCTCCTTCTCATTCTTTCTTCTCTATAGAAAAATAGACGTTACAGCTACGCCATAATTTATGCACCTCCCAACCGAAAAACGTGTTCCCCTCTTCCCTCATTTACTCTCTCTTTCTCTCTCACACACACTCACATACACACACACTCTTTCTCTCTACTGTGTGCTAGTTTGTTGCGACTATTTTACCTACTCTTGACCGATCGGCGACTCTTAAATTTCATTCATGTTGATGAAATTTGAGACGTAGAAGTAGTTTTTCACCGGTAAGTTTCTTTGATTTAAGATGTCACATCAATTGATTCATAAAGTGGTGTGGTTTTGTTGTTATTGGAATTATAAATGTGTTGCCTATGGAAATCTAGGTTGAGATTCTATCCTGTGTTCATTTTCTTTAATTGTTGTTCGTTTTAATCGCTTCATAATCTGTTCTAGGTTTGTTGATACTTGGATGATAATATCTACTATCATGTGTTCGTTATTCATTGTTTTTAATTTTTGTTCGTCTGAATAGTTTGCAAAAGCTGCTGTGCTTATGTTGCTGTTCGGATTATAAACGCGTTATCTACTGAAATCTACGTTTAGATTCTATGCTGTACTTCTATTTATGTGTTTATTTACATGCTGTGATTGGTTTAGCGCAGTTAATTTCATTGATTGTATATTGGTTCTTGAAGACTATTCAAGTTTTTTAATAAGTTGATTTCAAGAGCTTGTAGGTTTGTTCTTGATGCATATTTTATTGAAGTTTGGGGAATAGATATTAAAAATTAGGGTTATATTTCGTGAAAATCTAGAAATCCAAAACCATAAGAAATAATAATATATCAGCGATGGCTTAAGATTTCTGCACTAAATTCATCCAAAATCGTAACTATTTTATTGCATTATCTTGCCGTTTTAGGAATTGATTTTGTGTAATGTTTTTCCGTGTGTTCAGGATACAGGATGAGCGGAGCGCAGTTAATGTAAAACACTAGTGATTCGGTGTAAAAAATGGCTGTTGCTGGAATGAATAATGTTACGGTGCTTGAAACTTCTTATCTTGGTGAGAATTTTCCTCCAGTATCAAGTCGATGGGGTAATCAAGAGAGGCCAATCACCCGTACATCGTATATCAGGAAAATGTGGCGGGATCTCGAAGGTGAGAACAGATTTAGGGAAATTGAAAGGCAACAAACAAGTGCCATGACACATAGTAACATAGGAAGCCAATGCTCATGTCCATCAGAAAGGGACGAAAGTGAAGATACATCAATCACTACTAGTGAAGTTGAAAACGAGTGTCCACGAGACCATAACCAGATGGAGCTTCACAATAGACAAGAAGACAACATCAACTCATGCGTACAGCGCTCTCCTGCTCTTTGTCTTGCTGACAAACAACGTGTGAGGCAAATTTTCCGTGAATGGGGAAGCAAAAACAGCCATGGCCATGGACACACTGTACATAAGAACAACTGTTCTAGGCTTCAAGGTGTTTGTGAAAATGAATGCAAGAGAGTGAGGACAGTGAGACAATGGATAGAATCAAACACTCGTGAAGCAGAAAGTGGCGGTTCTATCCGTAGGTTATATGGCAGACAAGCTCTTCTTGACTTACTTGCAAGGTTTCAGATGGAAAGGAAACAAGAAATCCAGAGTTTATTGATGAATCGGCCGGTTTCAACTTTTTCTCATCGGAATCGGATTCAGGTTTGAACAGTTCATCCATTTATATCATTAAAGATATTTTAGAATGAAAGATTGTCAATTTGGTAGATGCACATGTAGGCCACTACTTGCTGTCTGGGATGTTTCATTGCGACATTATCCACGTGATTTTAATTATTTGATTATAGAATATTCCTTCCTACCTACCATATTGAATCTAGATATAATTTCATTTTGTTTAAAAATATGTATGGAGTTTGATGATTTAATTCTGATGTAGTCATTGCTGAGAGGTAGATTTCTATGGAACCAAAGATTTATACAAGAAGAAAAGTCTTCTACTTCAATTGCAGCAAATGAGTTGGGATTATTGAGACAAACACAAACAGTATCTGATTTGAGGTATATTCTCTTTTCACTCTTTATCTTTTAATCCTTCTTTCAGATTTTAAATGCGACTGTTCCGACATTTATTTGAAGCAGGAAAGGATTCCTGTCAAGACTGGTTAAGTATGAACAGATTCACGATGGGCCCCAATACGACACCGCATCTGAAGATAGCATGGATTCTCATCAAGAAAACCTTGATGATACAATTAACCAAAATGAAACCATTAATACGGTAACTGACGTCAGTCAACCTCACAGAGTTGACTCTGAAACCGACACACGTGAAACCACCAATGGAGAAAGTCCGGATATCGTTAACGAAAATGAGACCGTAAACATGATAACTGACGTCAGTCAATCTCACCGAGTTGACTCGGAAACCGAAGAGGGAACACAGCAATTAGCACTCACTGAGTTCATTGAAACCAGGGACGAAAACCAGGAGGCTACAGTCGAGTGCCAGGAACCAATTGTTGAAGACAATGGTAGTGAATGGCATCACGTGAGCGATTCTGAGTCAAATAACGAGTTAGATTTAAACTCAATCGAGAATGAAGACGAATGGTACCAAGAATCAAACGACGGGTCGTATGAAAACGGTGAAAGTTGGTATCCGGAAGCTTCTGAACCGGTTAGAAGAGATGTGTTTTACGATTCCGATGACGATAATGGCAACAGGCCTCTAGAACTTCGAGAACTTATGGGCAGGAGAAGAGTCTCGAATCTTCTTGGAAGTGAATTCCGTGTCAGACTGGACCAGTTATTACAATCTTACGTGGAACGTCAAGATCAGGCTTCTGAAAGTAATGACGATGATTGGATGACAGAAACAGAGGAGCAAAATCAAGATCAAGATCAGGATCATGAGATTGTAGATGGAAATGATGACGTCATTGAGGCTGTTGAAGGTGAGCAGTCTTCATTACAGCAAAATGATTGGCGGATGATCGATGGTTTACGTGTTGAGATGGTTAGTCTTCAAGAACGGATGAACAGCATGCAGAAGACGTTGGAGACTTGTATGAGTATGCAACTTGAGTTGCAAAGATCAGTGAGGCAAGAGGTTTCTTCGGCTTTGAATCGATCTGAAGAAGAGAAGAGTTGCTTTTTGTGTTGTGATGGTGCTTTTGGCACGTCACCCGATCGGTAAATATTTGATATCTATTTATACTTGCAAAACAGCTTTGACGTGGCTTGTTTAAAATCTGAATGGTTTCTGTGTTAATTTAGGTGTGGACACGTGTACGTATGCTCAAAGTGTGTGAGGAAGGTTGACTGGTCAAAGGTAAAGGAAAGTGTGAGGCACCCGTAAGCTGAGGTGAACGTATACTCTTACTATACAAAATTTAACATCAATAGAAGTTGGAATAACGTGAGTCGTATACATTAAGCGAGCGAGTTTTGGTTGTTCGTTTAAACTGGTTGTTTTTGTTGAATGTGATATGATGTTAATAGCCTTGAAGCTTTTTCTCTCATCTCTTTTTACTCTAATGGTCTCTGAGTGATTTGTAATTTATGCGGAAAAAAATTGTGTAATGACGACCATGGGAAATACAATTACTAACTCTTATCTGCAACGATATGTTTTCCTTAAACTTTGTTTAAAAATCAATAGAAAACACCGAGTGTTTTTTCATGTATTCTTAACAGAAAAATAGAACTCTTGATAAGCGAAATGTGAGACTTATTATTTTATGAATATGTGACCATATGCCACATTTCTGATTGAATAATAAACATATTTACTAAAGGTTTTTATACAAAGAAAGGTTTTATGTAATTTTCTTTGGACCGAAACTGACTTGAAATTTGTTCTATTGCTTTTAGAGCATCTCTTATGACTGGAAAATCTATTTCATCGGTAATTTTAAATTAACTTGTAGAATTAATCTTTAACGTTGAAATGTCTAAAATATGGTAAAACCGTAAAATCGTTCGGACTCAAATTGCTTTATTAAAAGCGAAATATATGAACTTCGAATATATTGCTTTATATTTGTCTTTGAAATAAGAAAATTTATCCGATTGACCTCATAAAATAATCCCCTAATATTAGATACTATACGACCGAAATATTTTTTTACAAATCTCATAATTAAATTTATACATAAAAATGCCTACAATAAATACTAGGATAAGATAACGAGAGAGCTTGCCTAAGCTGTTATTGTCGGCTACTCAGCTGACGTTTTTGTCAACAACTCATCGTATCACACCAAAACAGATGTTTCCTTTCCTTACGGTAATGTTTACATCAATATCAATTTATTATATTAATTTATTTGTGACACGAAATATACTTGCACGATAAAATAAACAAATATTAATAAATTAAGGGCAAAAAAAGATGAAAAAAGACAATTGGTACGTCTTGACATTTTGTTTATGACGTCACACATGCCACTCTCCCACGTGCCTAGCTGCAAAATTGTTCCCGGCAAATCTTGTCTTACTCTACAGACGTAACACGCGGGACCTCATGCATTCACTCACGTCGCATCACCACCGTCGGATCTCTATCTACACTCTCCACAACTACTCAAACCTCATCAACGGTGGGAAACAGCTCAGTCGATCGGCATAGGGGACACGAGACGTGCGATGAAAGCCACCTGTCGATGCACAGAGGGTGGAAGCCGTGATGACAATACGGAATCACCTTCACCGTTTCCCTCTCCTCGAACTCGCTCAAGCAGATTGAGCATTCTCTCCAGATCTTCGAGTCGTCACCGAACGGAACAACCGGAAGAGATCGGACAGTGGAGGCGTCAAGTCCGCCGCGTTTTTCTCTGCGAAAATGCACCGCGGATTGACGGCGGCCAGAGCCAGAATCGTCGGAGTTGGTAGCGTTGGAGAAACGGCGGATGTAGAGAGAGAAGAAGGCCATGAAGAAGAGAACTGTGAGGAGGACGAGGATGGTGAGGGCCAAGGAGGAGTCGAAAGGAGAGTTGGTGGTAAAGGATGGCGTCGGCGATCCGACGGCTCTGGAAGTCTCTTCATCTTGTAGTAAACTCCGGCGGTAGGAAATTCCGTTCATGGTTATCGGAGAAGGATGATGGTGTTGATAAGGATGAAAGGGGCGGAAGCGGTGATGCTCGTCGTCGTGTGCAGACTGACGCTCCATGTTGGGAATGTTTTCTTCGAAACTCAATCAACTACTTTTCATATACATTATTGCGTTTTCAATTTTTGCAGGCAAAATAATAAAGAAACGTATTTTGTATTCTTATTTATACACGCAAAATTATTTATGATTTATTTATATTTTCAATCACATCCTTGATGTTCGATTAAAAAGGTTTTAAACCCAACAAATTAAGTTACCACTTACCAGTCAAAATATGTAATTTCTGTTATGGTCGAAGCGAGTTAAATCGATCAATAAATAAATTCTTTGTTCTTTTTGTCGGTTTGTAATAACAATACACTATATGAATATTCTCTTAATCTTTCATTTATAAAGGGAGGGACGTACATGTTTGTACGGGTAACACCACTATTATATTGTTTGTTTATTTACCTCGATATACTTACCTTTTCTTACCAATAGGGGCTTTGTAAGGATAGTATATTGCTATTATTGGTAAATTTTTTTTTGAGAATGTGATGATTTATATGTAACAAAGTAAAAGCAGATTGATATTACAGACAAAGACTTGATAGAATGATAAATTATATATTATATACATATTTAGTCATTACATTTTTTATACGTTTATCACTAAACTCAATAGTTGTATTATTGCATGTTAATACTTATTTGACACCTAAGTAGGCTTCTCCTATGAATTTGGTACATCCGACGAGTTTTCGGTCATCTTTTGCAACCACTGTTAGGCTATAGGGTGTGAGGAGAAAATTAGGCCCGTCCTGCTGACATGGAAGGGGAACGCACCTGGAACACGCATGAACCCCCCCCCCCCCCCTACCACACATTTATGGGGAAACGACTTAGGAACGCCATGTCCTCTCTTCCTAATGGTCATTTTTTTTTCTCTCTCTCCCCGAGTCTTGCATACCCCATAGCCTTAAGATTTCTTTTAACTACTCTCTCTCTCTCTCTCTCTCTCTCTCTCTCTCTCTCACACACACATATTTTCTTTTAAATGCATCAACGATTATAAGACTCATGTGGGATCAAATCGCAACTTAACGTAAGATTTTGGGCTTCCAAAGCACTAGAGTACGTACAATTTCTTTAAAAGTTGTAAAGATAAAGCAAAGCAATAAAAGATTTTGTACTGGTCATAGCCTTTATATCCATTAGAAGATGGATAAGCTATGGATTAAAAAGTACGTTTTAACAAAAAAAAAAAAAAGTCATTAGCATTCCATAGCACTAGATATCATTTATGTTAAAAACCAACAATTTAACAATCGAAAAGTACTAAAAGGGGAAGAAAACAAGAAAACAACTATAACATTTTCGTCATTCAATTACCGACATTTTTCTAGCTTCCATTACGGGCGACATTAACATGGTGTTTCCTAGGAGAAGAGGTCCACAAGGTCTTTGATTTGCAAAGTCCTGAATTACGAGTATATAAAACCGATATCAGAGGTTTTTTTTTTGTTTTTTTTTTTTTTTTCAGTTCAAATGGGTTTATATCTTCGCCTTGTAGGCTTTTGACCCCTTCGAAGCCATGTCTCACAAAGCCTCTGTTCAGGTGTCTTTCAAAATTCAAATGGGAGTTGTCGGTTAAGTAAAAACTTAGCCTTAGGGCATGTTCGGCACGCAGATTAGCGTTTAGCTTTTAGGAAAACGCTCGTAAAAATGAAAAAACCTCGTTCGGCAGCAAGAGCTTTTAGCTTTTACTTTTAACAAAACGCTCATAATCCAAAAGCTATTTCATGTAGCTTTTGAGAGCGTTTAGCGTTTGACTTTTGATTTCTATATTATTTTACACTTCTAAAAGCTAACAGCTGCTTTTGCCGAACACTTCTACAGTAATAAAAGTCATAGCTACCAGCTAACCGCTAACTGCTACCAGCTAACCGCTAACTGTTTACAGCTAACCACTACCAGCTACCAGCTAATTTTGCCGAACACGCATCTCCTATTGATCCTCTTAGATAGGAATTAATATAACTAAAGGGAAGTAAATATCAAGTTGAGAACTAAACTATTGAGATGACAATGAGAACTAAATTTTGAAATGGAGATGAGAATTTAATTTGGATTTTTTGTTTTCTTTTTTGGAATCCATTGCTAGAGGGTTTTTTCGCATGTTCGTCGAAAATTGATGTTGGACGGAAAAGATTACTGGAGACTAGCCAAAGATGACAAGTTTGACTAAAACCGACTAGACTTGCAATAATCTGTCAAAATGGTGTTTCTTGAACGGCAAATGTGAGTTTCATGATACATTGTATAAAAAAAAGGTTTAGTGGCTAAAGGTGTACAATACATAACAACACATATTACACAAATATACTATATTTTATATTTATAATAAGAATGTTGCAGAATTCGCAGAGTCGGTTGACTCGAAAGTAACGAGTAGTCGACTAGACAGGGTAGTACTAGAATATGGTAAATTATGGTAAATTGTAAAATAATTAATTTTAAGGAAATCATATATCTAACAAATATTATATGTTGACTAAAATTCATAACAAAATAGGTAAATATCCATAAATAAGAAGCATGTTTAAATGCTAAATTATTTCAAAATAGATATTCATTCTTTAATATTAGATTAATAGACATGATCTTCTAAGATAGCTTCGTATTGTTTATTGATGTTAACTTAACTGACGTATATTCAACGTCATTAATCAAGTACCTGCAAGCAAACTTGATACAATTTAGATACTATACAAGTTGTTATCAAGACGTAGGCCATTATTAGCTTGGAAATTATCACAACCTCTAATTGTACGGAAAATTATCCACCCAAGTATGTCACCATAATCTTTATGAAGCGTCCATTCTTGAATAAAGCAAGCATGTTAAAAAGGTTAAAGAATTCCCTAACGTGTCCAATTAAAACACAGAACTATCAATATATTTAAAGGCATTCTTATTTGAGTCAAAGAATGATATATCCCCCTCTTTCATTCACATTATCCTTATTTGCTTCTTGAATGCTCAATTTCTCTTTAGCTATATCTGCATTGAAATTAGTTCCATGTTTAATTCCCCAACTAAGCACTATTAATAGGAATATTCTCCTCACCACATTTTCTGTATGAGTTATCGGATCATTGGAAATGAGCTACAAATCAAACAGTTTGGAATTTCCCCTTCACACTGAACAAAGGTTTTGAAGTACACAGTCTACATTATCACATTCTAAAAATGAATAAAACCAAACAACTTGCCTATCTTAGACTTCCTCAGTTCCTTGCCACTAACACATCTATTATCCTAAATTTTCCACAATCTTTAATAATTCTCATTTTGTCATGTGTGATGGAATTTTTTTAATGTAGATAGTTTGAGAAACCTGATTTACATCGGAATGTAATGATTGACGATTCCCTAATCGATAAAAAACAATCCTATTTTGATTCATATGGTTCTTCCTTCGTACTTATTTTCACTATATTTATTATTAGCAATAACATGCCGACACACTTTAATCGGCATAACAAATCTTAAATAAATAGTTTGCCAATATGTGAACGTTAATTGATTACCTAGATTAAGAATGCTAGAAAAAAATCGATAGGAAAGAGTCCCACATCGTCGACAAGGCCGCATATCACAACTGGCTTAAGAATTTTAGAATCGCCGAAGCTCTCATGTCACCCTAAAAAATTATGTGTTGTGATAATTATTGAATAATTTTGTAATGAACTAGAGATAGCACAACGTATGATGTTACGGAAATATATATATATATATATATATATATATATATATATATATATATATATATATATATATATATATATATATATATATATATATATATATATATATATATATATATATATATATATATATATATATATATATATATATATTAGTCGTGTACCCGCACAATGCGGCGGGCGCTAATAGGGGGTGGGGAGCAAAGTTCAACAATTAGTTTTTTTTTTCCAGTGTTAGTTTCCTTTGGATGTAAGTTATTCGGTTTTCGGGTACTTCAGTTTGTTAGTATAGAGATACTATTTGCAGTTAAGCGAAATTCTTATTACGTATTGTTTGGTTTTCTTTACAGTACCTATGACATCGAATGTCAAATCTAGTATTGCTTGATGCAAAGTACTACTCAAACTTAAGCTTCAAATCTAAACAAAGTCAATCTGAAAAGTTTGGATACTTGGTTGTTTCCTCCTGCACCACCTGAAGGTATTTCCTGCACAAAATCCAAACAGATGATGTCAGTATCAACTACAAAATTTAAATTGAAAAAAATGTTAACAATTCCTTGTCCTAAATACCACCACCTATGTCCATTATGTGTTGAACAATCTAGTCTTTTTTTTTTTTTAGAACGGCAAATATAATCTTATCTAACCTACTCCTAAATTACACCTAATTTCCATCTATGCCTCTAGCGAGGCTTGAACCTTCAACCTCAAAGAGGGAGGGCAACACCGGTACCGCTGGGCTACAAGCCCTTTGGTAATCTAGTCAACACTATTACTGTTGACTACACTTGAAGCAGCTTCACCATATGTATCAGAAATAGCACTGTGGTTTCAACACATGCTAAAAAAATGTTAACAGTTCTTTTTAAAAATAATGAAAAATAATTTTGGGAAAAGAACTCATACAGTGCATGTGTTGTTACTGTTGTTGTTGCAGGGCCAGAAAAAAGTGTACCCGGATATAGTTGGAACTTTTATTCTTCTTCATATTGCATTTTTAGTCTTCCATATTATAAAAATAATAGAGAAATAAGATAAAAAGGTTACCTAGCTTTTATGTAAAAGGAAAATGTGAGGCAACTCATAGACTCCCCAACAACATACAAATTACAAGGGCTAGATGCTACAAATAGCAAAGTACTTTTATTTAGTTTTGTATTAAAGCAACCTACTTCCATTTCTTTCATTTCCAACATGTAAAGGCAAAGGCGAGCCCTAATCTTAAAATCAAGAAGAGAAACAGAAAACTGATAAGCAGGATTTACAAATGGTGGGGTGTGTGTAACAATGGTTCAAACGATGTTTATATCAGATACCAGCCAACTTCATTGTTCAAGCATAGCTTAATATCAATTTCAAATGGCAATTTTTAGTTAAGAAAAGAGAATAATAATGCTTGAGCATCTTGACCCAGATCATTGTAATATGAAAGAAAATAGCTATTTAATCAGTAGCAGATGTATTTGATATTGGAATCAGTGAGCCGAAACTTGAGCATGTAGACAGGACAAAAACAGAGAGAATTAAGGAAAGTACAAGTTGCCCCCGGTGGTTTCTCGATTCTGCTTTGATACCAATTTGGCACAATAATAATAATTAATACACATAAATATCAAATATTTATTACTTTTAAAACAATATAAATAACCTGAACGTAAGGATCCTCGTATAGTATGCCAGTATCTTTGAGGCATAAAGCATGAAACCTTTGTGCAATCTCTCTTATTGGCTGTGAAAACGTTAACAAATTTCAAATAACATCAACATACCTGAATTTTCACAACAATTTTATGGTTATGCGCTTAGATGTAACTACTGACAAATAAAACGGAATCAATTGCATACCATCATAAATCAGGGGCAAAATTCTCAGCAAGATAGCAGCTTTTAATGCCAACTCTTCCCGCATTGCAAAATCTGCTGTTCCAAGATACTAAAAAGGTAAAAGTGTCAGTCACATAGACCATTTTACCATTAAGCCCTTGAAATTGCATACCTGCAATCATTCTTCAACAATGTCTTTTGCATCATAGATGTCATACAGCAAATCAAGGGACCGTCTACGGATACTGTATTTGGGAAATTTGTTATTTTAATTGTACCCCTTCTCTGCAACAACCAAGTACCAGAATAGATTAAAAAACCTTCAAATTAGCAAAAGCTTATCGTGAAATCAGAAAAGAAAAATAATGGAAATTTCCTATGAAAGTTATGAAATGTTCTGTCACATTATTGTATACTATTCTTTTGTTTTAACATAATATAAAATGTATTTCATAAAGCTCTTTGTTAAGGGCAAAAAAATGCATGGTTTATGGTTGTTCAAATATGAAATAAGACCAGCATAGAAAGACACAGAAAAAAACCTGGAATAAGATCTTAACAAGCTTCATGGCTTGACCAATTTTTTTGGTACATTGTTCCAGAGCAGAAGCCACCAGTTACCAGATCCCTTCCTAATCACGGAATTACAAAATAGAATTATACGTAATTACAACATTTACAACTGCTAGGGTGGGCGCCCAAATCTAAAATGGTTGTAGATCAACATACCCCACAAAGAACCTGTCTAAGTCGGAAGAGCCATGATTTGAGCCTTGAAGCATATCCCTGGAAAAGAATTTGAATCAAAGTAGTCATTAAGAATATCATAATCATATACATGAGTTGTTAGGGACTTAGGGTTATAACTAAAACATGATTCATGTAATACATTTCATTATTTAAAAATGAAACATTAAATACAGTGATTCAAGAATGGTGATGAGTACCTCTTCCACACGCGGTGCTCTTCAATTGTTTTATCTAATTCTATCATTACTAATGAACAAAAATGTGATATGTTTGCACTCTTGATATGTATGTATTTGGCAACAAATCTAGGAAAACCAAATAATATCGGTTACTGACTTTCTACACAATGATGAAAAATAAGATAAAAGGAGATTGTCGTACCACAAACCTAAACCTACAATAGAAATCATATAAAAATTCCGCAAAATAATAGAATTGTTACTTTTTGAATAAACAGGTTTAAGATACGTACCTTTCATCTTCAATACAAATAAGCACTTTAAAACTTTATTTTGGATCTATATCTACATCTGATTACAAATATCAACAAATAAGTTAAAGACGTATGAACTAAAAATCAAATCGAAATTACCATATCTTTATTTCTCAAAAAACAAATCTTACAATTTAAATACAAACCATCTTTCATCTTCAAGAAATGGGTTTTTCACTGCTTCGAACTGATCCTTTCGTTCTTGTTGTACAAAGGTGAAAGATATTGAAAATTATCACATATGCAAATGATGTAACAGAAAGTTGGTTACCTTGGTAAAAAAATTAGGGCTTTTTTATACATAAAGAGGGTAGAGAAAAGATGATTACACGATAGTGATGGTGGTGCGTAGGTGTTAGGGGTGTCTTACCTTAATACACAATTCCCCTTATTTGTGCCAAGTTCATCGTTCTCATCACCCCCACGATTCCACCATTGCCGGTTTCATCTCCACACGATCCTTCCATCGCCTGTTTTCACGGACGTACTCCTAGAATACAGTTTCGATTGTGGTTGAACTTACTCAATTGAGTACATACATAGATACAGTAGTGTACGAAATAAATATAGATACAGAGAAAGAGATAGGGACATATAGTACTTGTCGGCGTATGGCTTTGCAGCGAGGTGAATGGTGGCAGCGTGTAGGCGTCGTCGACCTGTTTTCATCTTGATCTGAAAGCGTAGGTGCGATGAAGGGAATTGAACAGGTGGTAGTGGCTCGTGAAGGCCGTTTGTGGAGGTGTTGAATGTTGATGCTCCCGGTAGTTATTGTGGACGTTGTAAAGTTAGGGTATGTATGTGAGATCGAAAATAGGAATATGATAATATTATTCAATCTATCAATTTAAAAACCCTTGAGCGGAGAGATACAAGGCAAGATAATCGGGAAGTTTGGTGTTGAATTTAGGAAGTTTGGAATTGATTTGACGGGTCAACGTATTGAGGAATTGAATTTTTATAAGCTTTAAAACTTGTACACTATGCATAATTAATTGGATCTCTTAATTTTAAGAGTTTCCATTTTTAGAAACCATTTTTCCTTTTTAATGTAGTATAAAATAAGCAAGACATATTTTGGAGTAAGATTGGTTTTATTATATGGAAGAGTGAAATTATTGTTTATAAAAACCAATATGTACAATCCTTTTACAAGTCTACATGCATATAAACAAATATGTAAAAAATTAGAAAATAAATTTGTTAAAACGGAAAAATATTAAAAAAAGCAACCATAAAACAACAATGCACAAAATTTTAAAATAATTGTACAAAGATAATTTCATAAGAAGCTAATTTTGTAATTATAACAATTGTAAAAAGAGAGTGTTGGGTGGGACATGCATATGTGAGATTAGCAGACTGACAAGTCAGCCCATACAGAGTTTTCGACCCATGAAAAAAAGGGAAAGAAAGAGAGATCGAACCTCCAACCTCCCTCATGATTTTATGTCCATGCATGGTTTAACAAGCGAAATAAGAACATCATGGTCAACAGGGATGATTTTTGATGCTAAAGTGTGTTGGAAATCATGTGTTCATGTAATTAGTTTCAAAAACTTGAATTTGCAACGGAAGCATAAAAGATGAACACGAATTTCTTTTCAAGAGGATCATGCTACATGCATGTAAAGATAAAATGAAGAAGAAGCATAGATAGAGTTCAAGATCATACCCCTTCTTCTTGACCTTAGTTTGGACGATTTTGATGACAAGGAATCAAGCTAGAAACCCTCTATAGCTTAGTCCACCACAAGTAAGATCACCTTAGATGCTAGTCTTCAAAACTTGCAAGATGAACACCTTTAATCCTTGAGCTTGAAAAACGATTTTTGCATGCAACAAAGGAGTGTTCTTGGCTGGTGTTTAGAGTATGAAAGTGAAGGTTATCCTCTCTCCAAAATGGCCGAGAATCATAGTTGTCAAGTGTGGAGTATGAAGAGTTATTTTAAACAAAAGAGCCTAGTCAATTCTTGGAGACATAAAGCATCTTGTATACTTTTAATGTTCAAACTCATGCTCCTTGGGGAGACCATGAGATGGCCGGCCATATGGGTCAAAAATGCAAGAGAATCATGCTTTTATTATTTATAAAGAATTGTCAAAATTTCTTATAAATAATAAACCTTCATTTCCAAATCTAACCCTTTCATTTATTCACTTATATATATACTTATAACTAACATATATATAATTATATATATATATATATATATATATATGTTTATATAAATATATATATCTTCTATAATGTATTATATGTATTCAAATATATATATTTTCATAAAATATAAATATTTATACATTTATACACACATGTGAAATTCATTTTAACACTTAAAATAAGAAAAGGGTTAGGTGGTTATCATTTAAACCATCTAACAATTAAATGATATAAATGATCATATACATACTCATATTGATTCATCTCATATGAATCATAACTTAGAGTAATTATTAATTTCCATAAAATAATAATTCTCTGAATAAATTGCAAGTATTATATCATTTGACGATAAATCAAATTCATTGTATCAAATGATCAAATTGGTGTCTAACTTGTTATTGGTGTGACCCTATAGGATCATGTGTTATTAGTAATATCATTTTATGATCATCCTTGGGCATACAGAACTAACAATCTCCCACTTGCACAAGGTTGCATCATAGAATGACATTGATAGTGATAGACGTCTAGAAACACTTCACTGTCCCCAATAACACATGACTTAATGCCATTCAACAACATCCAATTCTTTAGAAAGCCGAGGCTCTAATTGATGTATAAGGTTATCTATCAATTATCCCTTTGTCACAGACATCATGTTGAACGTGAGACATGGATCTTAATCATTCTCATTTTATGTTCAACTTTCAATCAGGCGCCTTAGATGTCTAACTCTCAACACATAAGAGGAACAAATCCCGTCTTGACTACATACGCCCCTTATGTAGTTTGTACTGTACTTGAGTATGGTCTGTATGGTTGTCTATTTTCAAGAACAACGGTGAACCATATCAAATCACAACACTCTCTACACTTGAGTCCCAAATATGTATCTCAGGTCTAAGGATACAATGATAATACCTTTGTTCAAGAATCACTTATGATAATGATCCATGAAGTGATCTTGAAACGGGTCAAGTCCAATACTTGTTCACTAACAAGTACCTATGAATTTGGTTGCAACCTTTTGCTACTTTTACCCATAAAAGTCAACCAATCCAATTCATATTAGTCTTACTTCATAATTGCTCCCACAACTATGATCGACTATGGACGTTTAGAATAACTAAATTATTCAAGGATTAAACATGCTAATAAAACACAAAATTATGAATGAAACATCACGTCACATATATTACATAATAATTTTTGTTTACATAGTTTCATATTCATAAACCACTAAACACAAATCAAATCCATTCATTAGAAAAACGAAGTCCTATACCCTTAGCGTGACTTTCATGCTTAGCTTGGGGTAAAGGCTTCGTGAATGGGTCTGCCAAATTCTGATCTGTATGAACCTTGTGAATACTTATTTCACCATTCTTAACTTCATGTCTTATGTAGTTACACCTTCGGTGAATGTGTTTGGTCTTTTGATGCGATCTAGGTTCCTTTGCTTGAGCTATAGCACCTAGATTATCACAGAAGATTTCTATGGGGTCCCGAATGGAAGGAACAACCCCTAGATCTTCAATGAATTTTCTCATCCAGACAGCTTCTTGAGCAGCTTCCGAAGCAGCAACATATTTTGATTCTGTAGTGGATTGTGCAATCACTTCTTGTTTGGAACTCTTCCAAGACACGGCTCCTCCATTGAAAATAAAGACATACCCAGATTGAGATCTCGAATCGTCCCTATCTGTTTGGAAGCTTGCGTCAGTCTAACCTTTTACCTTTAAGCTTTCTTCCAAACCACCGTAAACTAAGAACATATCTTTAGTTCTTCTCAAGTACTTAAGAATATTCTTTACAGCAGTCCAGTGGGCTTCACCTGGGTTCTGTTGATATCTACTAGTCATGCTAAAGACACATGAGATATCGGGCCTAGTGCATAACATGGCATACATGATAGATCCAATTGCCGAAGCATATGGGACATGTTTCATCCTTTCAAGTTCAGTCCTAGTGCTTGGGCACTGAGACTTACTTAGGATGGTGCCATGTGGTATTGGCAAGAATCCTCTTTTGGAGTCTTGCATCTTGAACCTTTTCAAGATTTTATCAATATATGCACTTTGGCTTAGACCAATAAGTCTCTTAGATCTATCTCTATAGATCTTTATGCCTAATACATAAGCAGCTTCTCCTAAGTCCTTCATTGAGAAACAGTTCTCAAGGAACGTTTTGACACCTTTTAAGGTTGGGATGTCATTTCCAAATAGAAGTATGTCATCTACATACAATACTAGGAAAATGACTATGCTCCCACTAGCTTTCTTGTAAACACAGGAGTCATCCTCATTTTTTATGAATCCAAAATTTGTAATCTTTTCATCAAAGCGGATGTTCCATGTTCGAGACGCTTGCTTCAATCCATAGATAGATCTTTTAAGCTTGCACACCTTGCTAGGATGCTTGGGATCAACAAAACCTTCAGGTTGATCCATATAGACATCTTCCAATAAGTGTCCATTAAGGAAAGCGGTCTTGACATCCATTTGCCATATCTCATAATCATAGTATGCGGCTATGGCAAAAAGTATCCTAATTGACTTGATAATTGCCACTGGTGAAAAGGTCTCATCATAGTCTATACCATGAGTTTGTGAGTATCCTTTAGCGACAAGTCTAGCCTTAAAAGTGTGAACATTTCCATCCACGTCGGTTTTCTTCTTGAAAACCCATTTGTTCCCAACAGTCTTACAATTGGTGGGAAGATTAACCAAGTCCCATACTTGGTTATCGTGCATGGATTGCATCTCTGTGTTCATGGCATCAAGCCATTTGTCAGATTCAGGATCTGACATTGCACTCTGGTAGTTGACGGGTTCATCAGAATCTATCGTATAACATTCCTCTTCCATCATTAGGTAGCCATACCTTTCAGGTTCAAATCGAACCCTACCAGATCTGCGAACATCTTGTGTTACAATTTGTTCCTGATCAACTGTTTGTTCAGGTTCAACAATTTCTTGTTGAATGGTAGATCCAATTTCTTGTGTATCAGGCTGTGGTTCCTGAAGTTCTTCAAGTTCCACAAACCTCCCACTAGCCTCTTCCGTTAGAAACTTGTTTTCTAGGAATTCAGCTTTTCGAGAAATAAATATCTTATTCTCTTTGGGATTGTAGAAGTAGTATCCAAGACAATCTTTCGGATACCCTACAAAGATACACTTGATTGAACGGGGTTCTAGTTTGTTTGAAGCTTCTTGTCTAACATAAGCTTCACAACCCCATACCTTGAGATAGGATAAAGATGGAACCCTTCCATGCCATATTTCATAAGGCGTTTTATTTACCTTCTTGGTAGGTGCCATGTTTAGGAGACGAGCGGCTGTTTGTAAAGCATAACCCCAAAATGATAAAGGTAGAGTACTTCTACTCATCATGGATCGAACCATATCCAATAGTGTTCGGTTCCGCCTTTCAGATACACCATTATGTTGTGGTGTTCCAGGTGGAGTAAGTTGTGAAACAATTCCACAAGTCTTAAGATGATCCATAAAGTTTGTAGTTAAGTACTCACCTCCTCTATCAGAACGTAGAACTTTAATTGTTTTGTTGAGTTGATTTTCCACTTCACTTTGAAACGTTTTGAACATTTCAAATGCCTCATGTTTATGTTTAATTAAATAAACATAACCATAACGACTAAAGTCATCAGTGAAGGTGATGAAATATCTTTCACCATATCTAGTCATTGGCTTGAAAGGACCACATACATCCGTATGTATGATTCCTAACAAGTTCTTTGCCCTCTCATTGGTTCCCGAGAAAGGAGCTTTAGTCATCTTGCCATGTAAACAAGATTCACATATATCAAATGAGTCATTCTCATTTGCCTTCAAAAGTCCACTCTTTTGAAGTTAGGATATGCGATTCTTGTTTATATGCCCAAGGCGACAATGCCATAGATAAATTTGACTCAAATCACATTTGTGTCTCTTGGTGAAAGTGTGGTATAAAGAGCCATGGTTAGTCTTTTCATCAAGGTTTACTTCATAAATTCCATTTAAAGGCCTAGCCTCAAAATAGAACACATTGTTTTTGTAAACACAAATATCATCATTCATGAAGGAAAGATCAAATCCACATTGTCTCAACTTAGCAACCGAAATAATATTCCTAGTCAAGCTAGGAACATAATAAACATTCGTTAATGTCAAATACAAGCCATTAGGTAGTAACAAATCAAAATTTCCTATTGAATCCACCGCAACCCTTGCACTGTTTCCAACCCGGAGTACTACCTCGTTTGCCTTCAGTCGCCTACTCCTTTTGAACCCTTGCAACATATTACAAATGTGAGTTCCACAACTAGTATCAAATACCCATGTGTTAGGAGATAAATTATAAAGTTCTAGGTCTATCATATAGATACCTGAAGTGCCCTCACCGGCCTTCTTCTTCTTCAACTCCGCAAGATAGGCAGGGCAATTTCTCTTCCAATGCCCAGCTTTGACACATTCGAAGCATGCGTCTTCTTTGGCAACTTTTGCCTTCTTCTTGGGCGGACGGGATGGTTGGACAACTTTCTTGCCCTTTCCTTTGACAACCTTTGCCTTCCCCTTGCCCTTGGAGTTGTTGGGGTGTTCGGGTCTAGTTCTCTTCGTCCCACCTTCCTTGATCATGAGAACTTGAGTGGTTTTCTTAGGCAGATTCTTTTCCGCGGTTATTAGCATCCCATGCAATTCCGGGATAGTCTTGTTCAAACCATTCATGTTATAATTCATGACGAAGGGATCAAATGACTTTGTCAAGGAGTTAAGGATCATATCCGTTGCTAGCTCATCGGGCATCACAACTCCAAGACGTGCCAAATGATCAATGTGACTCTTCATTTTGAGCACATAAGAGCTTACCGTCTGTCCATCCTCCATCTTGCAAGCATGGAAAGCCCGAACAGTTTCGAACCTTTCCGTTCTTGCAAGTTGTTGGAACATTTCCTTCAATTGATTAATCATGTCATAGGCTGAATGATTCTCTAAATCCTTCTGAAGGTCAGGAATCATGGTTGCCAACATGAGGCATGATGCATCAATGGAATCATCCATCTTTTTAAGCCATGCATCGTGAGCGGGCTTAGGAATGGCAGGGGGCTCTTCAGGAAGTGGTTCATTGAGAACATATTCTTTCTTTTCCTGTTTGAGAACTATTCTCACACTACGGTACCAATCCAAAAAGTTGGTGTGGTTAAGTTTTTCTCCCTCAAGGAGAGACCGTAGTGAAGTTTTGTTTGGAGCCGGGTTTGTTGCGTTTGGTGCCATCTACAAAATTTTAACAAGGTTCAATTTAGTAATTTATGATATTAAGTCCTTAATAATTAATACCCTTTCTTGTTTCATAAACTTTAATTGATTAAGGTCTAGAATCCAAGTTGCAATACAAACAAGCGGTTAGGTATCCTTTATCCCGCCTATTCGAATCAACAAGGTAGGTAACAGTTTACCAATTATATCCAAATATAATTTCTAGAGTTATGGGATCCCATTATAACATTTATAAGTTTGGCATGTTTGATCCCATCTATGCCTTGGATTTCTAATGCTTAGGTGACCTTTATCACAAAAGATTTCCAAACAAATCATCCCACTTAAACGGACGTGTAGTTTTGACAACTATTAATGGTTAGGTGTCCTTTATCCCATCAATATTGCAAAACTACCTCTTATATCACAAGAAGACTCCAAGTGGTTAGGTAACCTTTATCCCACAAGGATATGAAAGTGATACATGAGTGTCTTTAAGAGGGACGGCGTTGATTTGTATTTCGAAAAGGATTTGTATGTTTTACAATTCTAATTTTTGAAAAACATATGGTATCATGTAGATTGCATGCATCCAATGAACATGGTACCATTAAAATCTTATTTTGTTAATTGGTTCCTTAATCATAAAATCTCCATTTTATTGATTCTTTGATTGTGGCCAAGATTACAATTAATATCCAATATTAAGTTTGAGTTTGATCACATACAATAGAACCAATTTTAATCCTAAATAATTACCATTATTATTTAGGGGTGGAGTTTGTAATAAATCATAAAATCTCCATTTTATTTGTTTCATTTATTTTCAAAACTTGACTTTATAGGTTTTATAATAAAACCCATTTTTAATAAAACCATTTGTTTTACATCTGATGTTTTAAATATGTCAATTTGAAAATTACAAACTCCTTGATGATTATGTTTAATTATCTAGGTTGTCTAGCATGCAAAATCTTATTTTCATCCACAACATAAAATCATAAAACATTCAATCATCACATGCATGCATGGGTGCATAAACACAAGCCAACTAGTTTGATATTTCATGTGAGCCATCCATGAAATATCAAGTCCAAACCTAGGGACAAAAAGGTGACAAAAACTCAACCAAATTATCTTCGATTTGGCTACAATTTTGCCAAGCTTCTTATATCATCAAATGACACTTGAACCACTAATTCTTGACACCATGGAATGAGTTGTGATTTTTCTTTGGACTCCATAAAACTCACGACAGGAACAGTGGCAGCAGGAAGGATTTATTGTGGTTTTGTTGCTTTCTTGGCTTCATTCTTGGTTAAATTGATGCTTACACTTGCCAACACTTATTGTATATGCTAGATATTAAAGTTACCAACAAGTATAGCATCAAAATACCAAGATATGAATTTATTTTGTGTCCCATAACAGGTCCAAAAATGGCAGCAGGAAAGCAGGAAAAATCGTTGTTGTTGGGTGCAATCTTCTCATGTCTTTATCTCCTTCTCTTGTTACATTTTGTGAAAGATATAAAATATACAACTATTCTAATATTTACAAAATGAATATAAGAAGGAAATAACTAATTATTATTACAAACCATTTGAATAAAAGAATATATTACAACCATATTGAATTTAAACACAAAACATGCAACACATGGTCCTTGGCTTGTTTATGCACCATTTTATCACATAAAATCATAAGAAAACCAACACTTTGTTTTTCTAAGGCAACAATTATGTAACCAAATGCATGCAAACACAAATTTTAGTTGGTTACATAAAATCATAGATAATATACTTGCATGTTGCCAAAGAAGCCATGCATAAAACTTTCATTCAAGAAGATGAACATTCATGGCTTCCAAAAACCAAGTTTATCCAAATAAACTTATTATCTAAACATGCAATATAGCCATGGCTCTGATACCAATTGTTGGATATCCATGTTCATTTCATAAGTTTCAAAAACTTGAAGTTGCAACGGAAGCATAAAAGATGAACACGAATTTCTTTTCAAGAGGATCATGCTACATGCATGTAGAGATAAGATGAAGAACAAGCATAGATAGAGTTCAAGATCATACCCCTTCTTCTTGACCTTAGTTTGGACGATTTTGATGACAAGGAATCAAGCTAGAAACCCTCTATAGCTTAGTCCACCACAAGTAAGATCACCTTAGATGCTAGTCTTCAAAACTTGCAAGATGAACACCTTTAATCCTTGAGCTTGAAAAACGATTTTTGCATGCAACAAAGGAGTGTTCTTGGCTGGTGTTTAGAGTATGAAAGTGAAGGTTATCCTCTCTCCAAAATGGCCGAGAATCATAGTTGTCAAGTGTGGAGTATGAAGAGTTATTTTAAACAAAAGAGCCTAGTCAATTCTTGGAGACATAAAGCATCTTGTATACTTTTAATGTTCAAACTCATGCTCCTTGGGGAGACCATGAGATGGCCGGCCATATGGGTCAAAAATGCAAGAGAATCATGCTTTTATTATTTATAAAGAATTGTCAAAATTTCTTATAAATAATAAACCTTCATTTCCAAATCTAACCCTTTCATTTATTCACTTATATATATACTTATAACTAACATATATATAATTATATATATATATATATATATGTTTATATAAATATATATATCTTCTATAATGTATTATATGTATTCAAATATATATTTTCATAAAATATAAATATTTATACATTTATACACACATGTGAAATTCATTTTAACACTTAAAATAAGAAAAGGGTTAGGTGGTTATCATTTAAACCATCTAACAATTAAATGATATAAATGATCATATACATACTCATATTGATTCATCTCATATGAATCATAACTTAGAGTAATTATTAATTTCCATAAAATAATAATTCTCTAAATAAATTGCAAGTATTATATCATTTGACGATAAATCAAATTCATTGTATCAAATGATCAAATTGGTGTCTAACTTGTTATTGGTGTAACCCTATAGGATCATGTGTTATTAGTAATATTATTTTATGATCATCCTTGGGCATACAGAACTAACAAAGTGTTCATGTATAAATGAAAGGAAAGTATAAAAGGTAGAATCCGAATAAACTACAATAAAATATGTCTGAAACTACATCTTTTACAACACCTCACAAATGAATACATCATGCCTAATTGCATATTTATAGAGGTGGGTTACAAAGTCAATGAACAATTCTCCACATGCAACTGGGGTTTTCCAAGCCTCCACGTCATCATCATTGAAGAGCATTGCACTCCAACATTCTCCCACTCAATACTTGGAAATGATGACCCGGATCTCCAAAAATGTGGCTTTATATTCCAAACCAGCAAATTATGAAACCATGATCCGTATGTGACAAATCAAATGAGAAAAAAATGATTAAGTGACTCAAAATCATGAAGCTTTGATAGTCTCCACAACCAGGTTCTAGGATACTGGTCAATACAAAACATGCAATATATGTAAAATGTAATCCCAAGATGCGCACCAACAATCTAAACCCTCCAAAACTCACAATTCAGAATTGTACTTCTACACCACTCCTTGTTTCTCCAAACAATGAAGAACTCCTCATCAATATTATAAAAGAATAAACACCCAAAAGCTCCATGTAACTGATCAGAAACAAGATTCTAACTAAACAATATAAAAAAGAATCAAACACAAGTTTGTCCAAACATCATGGTCAAGGAGCAAGCATATACTCAACAAGCTCATACAGGACCCGGAGTAAATCCCTAAATTCAACAAATATTTCCCTAATTTCTTCAACAACAAAAATGGAATCTGAAAAACACACTCTTCTTTCGAATGCCTATATACAACTTCTCCTTTTTATTTGATCGAAACAATGATAAAACCAAATAACCTTCAAATCGGTCATGAGAATGTATCTGAACATATGCAACTATATTGATCTCCCTTCACAAGCGGAATCAATCATGAAGCTCAAACCAGAAAAATCCAAGAATTTTGAAATTTAACGAACTTTGACTTGTTGATCTATCCGTTGACTTTGACGTCGGTATTGTGCATGTACAATTCATACACTGTTCAAAGACCGTTATCGAAAAAATCGAAATGGAACTAAAAACAAATAATTGATCTTATCACGAATGGTTGTCCAAATAACCTTCAAATAATGTCGTAAATATTCAAACATATAAACTGATACATTATATCTGATGCAATGGATAAAATGAAACCTAGAAAATAAGGTGAAAGTTAAAGGAGACAAGATGACTTCAAAGTATGGGGTTAGGTAAAAAAATATCCAAAGCATGTATTGAAAAAACATCGAATGATACAAATAAAAACTTGAATCTTCCAATTATATGTCATATCTTCGAAAAATATTAAAACCATTTGAAGGATGAAAAGGATTCGAATGAATGGAAGAAACTCGAAGCAATATGAATCTTTGAAGACCTTCAAAAAAGTATTACCATGCACATCATCAAGTGAAATAAAGTTGCGTTGATATGTGAAATATAAAAGTCGAAGCTTCAAATAATGAAGCGTCAAAGGGCTTCTAGCCCAGCGGTATCAGGTGTTGCCCTCCCTACTTGAGGTCGAGGGTTCAAGTCTCGTTCGAGACATATGTGGTATTAAGGTGTAATTTAGGAGTAGGTTAAATTGCCGTTATAAAAAAAAATAATGAAGCAAGACCGTTGGCCCACATGCATGCTGATCCCCTCAAATTCTAGAAAATAATCACATACTGAATGAAGGTTCATGATGTGAAAATATTATGTGAATGTGTGAGACATTCTGGTCCAATCATTTTGTAGGGGTATTATCGGAATTGTCGATTAAGTTAATTAATATTTAATATTTGATTCCTAAAATTATGGTAAATAAGTAAACAAACTAAAAATAAAAACCTATAATATTGGAAGCCCCCTTTATAATCGCCTCATTCCTTTCATCCCGTATACATAACGCACGCTAAGGATTTCCGATTTCAAAATCATCGGAGGTGTCAAAGTCGATGTTCTAATCGTAAACCTAAACCTAAATGCAGGCTGGTTATCGACACATTGATACGGCATGGGAGTATGGCGTTCATCGAAGGTTTCAAAGTCGATGTTCTAATCGTAAAGCTTTTTCTAATCATAAACCTTGTTCTAATTAATCGACACATTGATACGGCATGGGAGTATCGCGTTTACGAAGAGGTAACATAATTTTCAAAACCCTAATTACAGGTAATCGTAAACCTTGTTCTAATTAATCGACACATCTCACATATTACATTCGTTTTTTAAATTATTTATAGTACTAAAACATTGTAACCCTAATTGCAGGTAAGGCGTGGTCTGAAGGAAGCCATGGATACAGGAATTGAGAGGATTTCCGTAACATAAATTCATACAGGTGCCATGATTTATCTCCAGAAAGAGTTCGTCCGCCATTGTTGAACACCCTTGAAGAGCTTCAGCTCAATTACCTTAATCTCTATCGGGTAAATCTTAATTTACATTGTTAAATCCCAAACTTTTTGGTTTTGAAATTCAAATTTTATTTTAGTATATTGTAAAAATTGTTTACAGATCCATTGGTCATCTTAAATAAGGAGCCAATAGGCCACCAAAAGCAGGGGATGTGTTGAACTTCGACATGGAAGTTGTTTGGAGAGAAATGGAGAAACTCGTAGTACAGAACCTTGCACGAGACATTAGTGTAAGCAATTTCACATTGAAAAAACTCAACAAATTGACTTCTTTTGCCCAAACAATGCCTCCTGTGTGCCAGGTTTCTTTCCATCATGTTATTTTAGTTGTTCGTTTGAGTTTTCATTCAATTGAGATTATTTTTTATGAAACTGTACATGGAGATGCATCCGGATGGAGGAACGATAAAATGCTTGAAGCATGCAAGAAGAATGGAATCCACGTCACTGTATCCATGAGTAGCACTTGGAGAAGACAATGAATACTACCGTTTGAGAAAGAAGACTTGGTGTCCGGTTTCAACGCAGTCATACATACATATTCTTCCACGTTGACGGAAATCTTGTTTGGCATTTTTGAAATTAATTCATTGATACGTGCATATTCTGCGAATACATTCTTTGAGAATACATTCTCTTAGAATACATTCTCAGTTTGATTATTTCAGAATACAATATTTGATGATTCTTTTAGAATATATACGCTGATATGATCATAGTGTATTATATTATGATTCTTTCAATTCTATTATATTTTTCTATTATTCTGATAGAATATTTAATCTTTTGATGTATTTGTATATTTTTTTTAAGAATTGCTTATTCTTATGTCTTAATGTATTTGTCCATTTTTAAGAATACTAATTCAAGAATATCTTCATGTATTTGTATATTATTATTAGTCGTATTCTTTAAGAATAAAGCCTAGCGTTCAGAATGTATATTCTATTCTTTAAGAATGTACTTGTCATTATATTTATTCTTTTTTATATATAGACCGGTATTCTTTAAAAAAGTTAATTTAAAAAAAAACTAAACAACAGGGTTAATACGTATTAAATAAAAATCCTACCAAATTAGAATATAAATATGTATTAAATTCAAAATGCCATAAAATTAGGAGATAATTCGGGAATTTCCTTATATAAAAATTGATTGATAGACTAAAATACCATTTATAAGGGTCTAATTGTAAAAACTGATTCATTAATTATTATATATTTACGTTTAGGACCCTGAATCTAGAACCGTAGATCGTTTCGATCTAACGCTCCACATTTCATCACACACTCACACAATACTTGCAATCCACATTTGATACTAACTCTATATATATATATATATATATATATATATATATATATATATATATATATATATATATATATATATATATATATATATATATATATATATATATATATATATATATATATATATATATAAAGATCAATGAGAATACTTCGCCAAAAAACACCGCCTCCGTGACATAGCTCCATTCAAACCAAGAACATCCTTCTAATAATCATCTCAAATATGAACCAACCCATGAACATCATCCAACAAACTTTATCGATCCAGAATCAAGAACAACATCAATCCAAAATCATATCTTCAACCGATAACATCAAGCATACCGAACAACAACCAGATTATAACATGAGTACGAATTCCTCTTCATAAATCAACATAACAATTTAAGATCTCAATCTCCAAATCAACTCATGAATAACAATCAGACAGTAAGCTTGAAACATATTTGATTGAGCATTGAGAACCAATGAAAAATTGAATTCAACATTGAATGATCTGATAATACGATCCAAATGAAAATCAGATCTGATTGAACAAAAAACTAATGAATATATGATCAATTGGTGAAGAAAATATCTCAACCATAAATATGTGAACCATAAATTAACATCTGAGAGAAAATCATTTGAGATAAAAGAGAAATCCGAGTTTAACATTAAATACTGATACATGAAGAATATAGAATCAATAATCCAAATCTAGAATTGGTTTTAGGTTAAAGAAAATGTAATCCATAGGGTTTTGACCACAAAAATGAATCATATTACAATAAATGCCCTCAATGAACAGTAACATACCAGATCAAGGAGAATTTGTTGGATATTAGCAAAAAAATACCTTCATAACTTAGTGAATAATACAACAACAATCGATTCTCAATATAACTCTTCAAAACATATACAAATTATGAGAAACTCACCAAAACATCAGATATTGCATAAATCATGTAGAAAATTGCTAAACCATGATCGTTCCTTAAAATAATCATGAGATCTTCAAGGTGAGGTTCTGATACCAGATGTTAGGTCACATGCATGGTTTAACGAGCAGAATAAGAACATCATGAGCAAACGAGATGAGTTTTGGTGCCAAAGTGCTCATGTATAAATAAGAGGAAAGCACAAGAATATAGGACCGAAATCAACTACAATAAGATATATCTATCTAAGCCAACAACTCTCAACTCACACATGGAAACTACACTTTTGACCACACATCACAAATGAGCATATCAGGCCTATTTATAAAGGCGGCCCTCAAAGTTAATAAACAAGTCTCCATGTGTAAATAGGTTTTCTCAAACCTCCATGTTATCATTATTGAGATGTATTGCACCCCAACATGTGAGTGTTTAATAAATCGACATTGAAACGATTTGGCTAGATAGTATTAACAATTTAAAATGCCATAGAATAATTATAAAAAATATCTTAAATATAAAAAAACTAAGATACTGTTGGCTTCTAAATGTTATTAAAAGAATACAAAATCATTAATTTAATCTTCAATCTTTTGATTCGTCAAATCATTTTATATTCAAATTATCAAGAAAAATCTATTTACTTAAATTATATTTCATCTTTTGATTTATCAAATCATTTTTACAATAAATTTATCAAATACAAGTCTAGTAACTTAAACATTAACCACGTTTAAGTGATTTTTTAATTAACTAATTTATTTTTCCTTTTGAAAATTTTAATAAAATCCATAATCTAATTAATTTATTATTTAAACATATATAATTAAGGGTAAACATAAAAATATACCTGACTGTTTAGACACTTGACATGAATTAGAATTGGCGGTTTCAGAAATGCCAAAACCAGAATCGAAACTGGTCATATCGATTCTTTGGATTTGAAACCGCTAGAAAAGCTTAGAACCGGTTCCGGTCCCAGATATTCGATCTCTTTGAATTTCTTTAAAAAATTTAGTAAACAACCACTACCTATTAAAAAGTTGCAACAAAAGTGATAATCATAAAATAATAAAAGTCTCATGCAATAGGGTTTTCCAATTAATAAACTTGCCTAGCCTAAGGAACCTGATTTGTAGAGAAGCAATTCTGCCAACTCAAATGTAAACATTGTGTAAAAGACATAAAACCTAAGTCTAATTTAATAGATCCCAACATTGATTAATTTTTCCTTTTATGTTACTTTTATGTTACTTTTTCTTTATATTTTTCTTTTTATTTTATATATATATATATATATATATATATATATATATATATATATATATATATATATATATATATATATATATATATATATATATATATATATATATATATATAAAGTATCGAAACCAAGTATCTTTTAATGGAATCGAGACCAACGGATACCTAACGGGCATCAGTTCAAAAAAATGAAAACATGCACTGAAACAATTTAAGGTGGTTACAAAACTGTAGGAGTAGGAAACGCTTTAGACGATGCTGATTCAGAAATTGGCGGTTTTAAAGCGGTTTATGCTGCTTCCGAAAAAGTGTACCATGTTCAGCTGCTCCCCCTATATATAATATCTATAAATATTAATATTTAACAATATTAGCCAAAACGAATATATTGTAATATATAAAATTAAAATGCTAATATTAAACTTAAAAGCAATACATACCGAAAAAAATATAGTTAAAAATAAGAAAAGTATAAGAGTAAATTACACCAGAGGTCCTTGTGGTTTATATATTGTAACAGTTTTAGTCCAAGTATTGGTAAATGAACGTGCGTGGTTCCTATGGTTTAAACTTGAGTTAGGGGTTATTTTTGTCAATGTCGTCCATCCCACTACCACATTGCCGCCAATACATGATATGACGACATACAATCAATATCACATAACTACATCTTCTCAAAAAAACCCTCTAAGACCTTAGATCCGATCCCCTTCCCACAACCAGATTCCGCAATTTGTAATCGTGTTTAGAGTGAAGAATGAAGCATGGTTTTGTCGATGTCACTAGCTGTTATGTGGAATCTGAGAACGAGTCATGGAGCTGTTGATTTTAACGAAGTGTATAGTAAGTTCTTCTTTTACGTTCGTTAACCCTAAAACCTCATGTGTATAGTTTGTTTACTAATAAATCATTACTTGATCAACATGGGATTTTAATAATATATTTATGCTAAGGATAAATCACAATGGGGTTTTCACTAAATCACCTGGAAGAAAGTATGTTAACGGTATGGTAAGTTATATTGACAACGTTGACATCGATGAGTTTTCCATCGATGAAATCAACTTCATGATTAAAGAGATTGGGTGTTCCGAATTAGAACCGATATATTATCACTTTTGCATGCATGAAGTGCAATTGGATTTGGGTTGTTGCCTTTGGGAAACGATCAAGATGTTATTACGTTATCCAAGTAGGTAGGCAAGTTGAAGGAGATAAATGTGTTCATAGAGCATGTTCAAACTAGGATATGGTCACATTTTAAATCTCCTAGTCAACTACATATTGAGGAGATTGAAGTTAATCCTTCCCTAGAATACAATACCATCCGTTTGGAGAGGAAAAGTGAATTCTCATGTAGCAGAAAATTGGCTTTTGATTTGGACCAACATGTTGATTGTTCTACTATAGCTAAAATTGATGATCCTGGAAACAATGAAATTGTAATAGTACCATTTGATAAACTAGTGACAAGGAAACAAATTCATACAGATGTTAGCGATAGTACAAGCCAGATGCGTGAACCCCCACTTATGGATGAACCAAGTAACCCAGTGGAAGAGGAAGTTGATTTTTTGACTCCGAATTTGATTTGGTTGACCACAATGGACCATATGATGGTAACTTTGAAAAGGATTATGAGGTCAACCTTTCTACCGAATATCTTCCTCAGAAAGTGATTTTGATGTAGACGACACAAATTTGATTAATGATGTGGATGTTGAAATGCGCAACTTTTAAAGTATTGTTGATCCAATTGTTGAAAGTGATTGTAGTGATGGGGTCAATGAGATTCAAAAACCAACTACTTATAGTCATCGCCAAAGTTATGCGCCTGATTTCGAGATTGGTGAAACCTTTTTGAGTAAAAAACAAGTTATACAGTTAGTAGAAAGTCTAGAAATAGACACTAGGAAAGACATAAGGCTAGTGAAAAACGACAGGATTAGAGTTAGGTCTCAATGTTGGGGTTATGTTCCCATTTCTAGTGGACCACTAAGTGACGGTAATGTCAAAGGTAAGGGCAAAGTTGACCTTTTAGTTACAAATACATGTCCCTGGACCCTACATGTGTTTAGATCTAAGGTGGAGGATGATTGGATGGTGAAGACTTTTATTGACCAACACACCTGCTTTCTAAGTAGGGTTATTAAAAGCTACACCCAAGGCTTTATTGCAAACCAAATATTGCATCAATTGTCTTCAGATCCAAATATCATTGTTGCAGCCTTGGAAGACCAACTCTAGAATAAATATCAACTTTAGATTTCAAGAATGAAAGTGTTTAGAGCAAAGGTAATTGCAATGAAAAATACATGGGGTCTATGAGAAGCAGTGCAATATGCTAAGAGATTACATGTTGGATTTACAATGGACCAACCCAGGAACAACGGTGAAAATAGAGGTAGAGAGTGAACTGAATTTGATTGTGACGACAAGAAAGTTTAAAAGGATATAGTTTTGTTTGGGAGCCTTGAAAGTTGGATTTAAATCTAGGAGAAAAGAGTTGTTAGGGTTAGATGGAGCTTTTATGAAAGGACCTTTTCCTGGTCAGATTTTGACCGGTGTTGGTTTAGAGGCAAACAATGGTATATACCCGGTAGCGTATGCGGTGGTAGAGACAGAGATCATGAGCTCCTGGGAATGGTTCTTAACTTGTTTGGGTGAAGATCTGGAACTAACAGATAGGAGTAATTTCACCTTCATCTTAGATAGACAAAAGGTACGAATAAATTGTTTGTTATTAAGGTTAATGGTACAATTATTACTCGTTTTGCTCTTATACAGGGGATAATACCAGCCTTGGCCAAAGTCTTTCCTAGTGTAGAGCATAGGTTTTTTAAGGCACATCCATGAGAACATGAAACTTTTGTGGAGGGGTAAGCAACTTAAGGAACTCTTATGGCGATGTGAAACCCCTACAACTTTACCTTTTTTTGAAAAATGTATGGAAGATTTGACAAAGTTTAACAAAGAGGCACATGATTGGTTGCAAAAATTCCACAAAACATGGTTCTTAACTAGTTTTGGTGAAGATCTGGAACTAACAAATAGGAGTAATTTCACCTTCATCCTATATAGACAAAAGGTATGAATAAATTGTTTGTTATTAAGGTTAATGTTAGAATTATTACTTGTTTTGCTGTTATACAGGGGATAATACCAGCATTGGCCAAACTCTTTCCTAGTGTAGAGCATAGGTTTTGTTTAAGGCACATCCATGAGAACATGAAACTTTCGTTGAGAGGTAAGCAGCTTAAGGAACTCTTATGGTGATGTGCAACCGCTACAACTTTACCTTTTCTTGAAAATGTATGGAAGATTTGACAAAGTTTAACAAAGAGGCACATGATTGGTTGCAAAAATTTCCACAAAAACATTGGGCCAGAAGTCAATTTTCAGGTACTTTCAATTATTGTCAATCAATTTCCACATTCATATATAACCCACAATGAATAAAACCTAAAACTTAATGTGTCCTTCATAATGCTTTGTTACAATTACCCAGGAAGAGCACATAGTGATATACTCCTCAATAACTTGTGTGAGGCATTCAACTCGAAGCTTGTTGAAGGAAGAAACATACCAATAATTTCATTTTTGGAATTTATTAGAGAATACCTTATGAAAAAAATCTGTCTTGTTTAAAAAGAAATTGATAAAACTCATGGTATTATTACACCAATAACTCAGAGGATAATGGCTGTCATCAAGGAAGAAACGAGTGCTTGTAGTTGCATTTTCAATGGAGATTTTCAAATATCGGGTAACAGGTAAATACATGGACCAATATGTTGTCAATACTAAAGAAAGGACTTGTACTTGGAGGAAATGATATATAATCGGTATCCCATGTGTATATGTCGTTGTTGTTTTATATGGCATGGCTGAACATGGGGCTGAAGTGGGACATCCAGAGGACCGGATACATGCTTGTTACAAGTTAACTACCTGGAAGAACATGTATAGTTTTAAAAAGGGTTAAGGTCATTTTTGGTCATTTAACTTTCTGGTTTGTGCACATTTGGTCACTTAACTTTGTTTAAGTTCTACAATGTCACCCAACTTTTTATTTTGTCCCGAAATGGTCACTGTAACCTGTTATAGCCGGTTACAGTGACCATTTCGAGAATAAATAAAAAGTTAAGTGACCTATTATAACTTAAATAAAGTTAAGTGACCAGATGAGCACAAACCAGAAAGTTAAGTGACCAAATGAGAACATTAACCCTGAATAAATTGATTTTATGAAACGTTGGATTTTTGGGACTTGCATTAGTTGTATATGTTACTCCGATAATAAATTTTTATAAATGAACAAATATGTTTGAGTCGTGTTAAGTTGGAACCATGGAAACCGTTTCTATGTTCATTTTACTCTCATAATTCATCTTTATAAACGAACGAAAAAAACTACGTAAATAAAGAAGAAGGACCTCGAAAGTATTGGTTCATCTTTATTATAAGTCATCTGCATAACACTGTTCGGTATAAATTGTAAATAAGGTTTTATTGAGTTGTAACACATGACCATTTCTCTTTTTACACGGTTGTAACATTTTATTAGAAGCTAAAACAATCAATTAAAAAAATACCAGACAATTATAACATTTACTAAAAGCTAAAACCAACGAATTAAAAAATCACCAAACCATAACCGATCAACCGATCCTTCTTCTTTATCTACGTAGTTTTTTTTCGTTCGTTTATAAAGATGAATTAGGAGAGTAAAATGAACATAGAAACGGTTTCCATGGTTCCAACTTAACACGGCTCAAACACATTTGTTCATATATAAAAATGTATTATCAGATTATCATATACAACTAATACAAGTCCCAAAAATCCAACGTTTCAAAAAATCAATTTGTTCAGGGTTAATGTTCTCATTTGGTCACTTAACTTTCTGGTTTGTGCTCATTTGATCACTTAACTTTATTTAAGTTATAATAGGTCACTTAACTTTTTATTTATTCTCGAAATGGTCACTGTAACCGGCTATAACAGGTTACAGTGACCATTTCGAGACAAAATAAAAAGTTAGGTGACCTTGTAGAACTTAAACAAAGTTAAGTGACCAAATGTGCACAAACCAGAAAGTTAAGTGACCAAATTTGACCTTAACCCTTTTAAAATTGATCTAACTAATGGTAAATATTTGTGGCCTAAATCGAAATGCCCAACTACTATAACACCCCCAAAGCATCATAAGTAGGTTCTAGTTTATTTTTTTACAATGTGATCCAATTTAATATACATGACAAACTTAACCTTATTATGTTGTTAATGTAGGTGGGTAGAACCAAAAGGAAGAGACAAAGGGGTGAGGCGGAGCCATCAAACCAAAGTACTCAATCTTTAAGTAGGCCAATGAAGTTACCAAAAAGGCATTTAACTATCACTTGTAGTAAATGTCATAAAATTGGGCACAAATTGTCTAGGAGCTGCAAGAGGCAAGGGGGTCCCCCAAGAGACAAGTTTAGTGGTGGGCATGGGGGCATGGAAGTTGTGGAAATCTTTGAAGTTTAGAGGAGTTGTTGCTATTTTTGTTAACTTTGAAACAATGATGTTTCTGTAATATTCACACTTTAGGTAATTAACTTAGGTCTTTTGTGTTGATAGGCTAGTTAACTTGGGAAATCCTATGTTTTGTAGGATAGAACTTATCCTTTGTAGGGAGTGTTGAAGTTAACTAGCTGGAGCATGCAATGTGTTTGGTATAATCATTGAAAAAAGATCATCGTGTATGTAATGCTACAATATTTTCCAATCACTAGTTATGATGTTCTCAATATGCTCCAGCGTGGTGGTTGAGTTATTACGCTTTGGTTGTATATATCCTAATGTAATCAGGCTGTTGATTATGTTGTTTTTGTCTTTTTAGGAGTTATTCATTTTGGTTAATGGTGTTAGTGTATCACACATTGGTGCGACACGGTCCTATAAGTTTGTATATATGTTGGAGTCTCCCCTCTCTCCACAAGGGCTCTTTTGGAGAGACAATCTTGGGCTCCACGTATATTTACATGGTATCAGAGCCGGTGTCCCGCACCCCCGAACCTCATCGAGCCTACGCCTCTGAGGGGGAGTGTTAGTGTATCCACATTGGTGCGACACGGTCCTATAAGTTTGTATATATGTTGGAGTCTCCCCTCTCTCCACAAGGGCTCTTTTGGAGATACACTATTGGGCTCCACATATATTTACAAATGGTTGGACAACAAGTTTTCATTTATTGACTTTAACTTTCATGTACTTCATATATATACAGTCGTTATTGATTAAGTTCTTTATTATATCATTCGCCATACAAAGTCCATGGTTGTTCACTCTTTTATGATATCCTTATGATTGCAACCAGAAAATACATATGCAACACAACAAGAAAATACACATACAACACAAAATGTAATAAACAACTTCCATTATACTATGTTAATTTACATTTCATACTTTTGCAAAATAAAATCATTACAGATGATATCATCATTTTTATTCGACATTCTACTAAGATTACGAACACTTTATCATCATTTTCATTCAACATTCTACTAAGACTACAAATACTAGCCCAAAATAAAATCATTATATATCATTTTTATTCAACATTCTGCTAAGACTACGAACACTATATCATCATTTTCAGTCAACATTCTACTAAGACTACAAATACTTGCCCAAAATAAAATCATTACAGATGATATCATCATTTTTATTCAACATTCTGCTAAGACTACGAACACTATATCATCATTTTCAGTCAACATTCTACTAAGACTACAAACACTAGCCCATTCTACTAATAACAAAAAACCTCCAGAGATCGTTGACACATTAGGGGATCATACCATCCCACGAATCCACAGCACCTGCTACTCCTAGACAACACAAAAATCGCCGTCTGGAATCGAGATTAGTCCATGACGTGACAATCACTACTAGAAAACAGGGGGGTTAGCCACGAAAAATAGCCACGCAAATTTTGTGTGGCTAAATAGCCACGCAATTACCACGAATCAGTTACACCCCAATTTTAGACACGCACTTGTCACGGAACCACAACGCATCATAAATTCGTTTTAGTTGCGTGGCAAACTTAGCCACGCGATAGCCACACAGCCACTGAATGCGTGGTAAAAGAGTGGCTAAAATAGATAAATGGAAAACTGTGTTTATTGCGTGGCTAAATAGCCACGCAAAGTTTGCGTGTCTAAATACGTTGGTGGCTATGGCGTGGCTAAATACGTTGGTGGCTATGGCGTGGTTAAATATTGTTGCTATTATTATTATTATTATTATTATTAGTCTCATTATTATTATTATTATTATTATTATTATTATTTTTTCGTTTTCGTTCAATACATTTTTTTTTGGGTTCATTTTTTACACATCCTTATTATACTTTATTATCTTTATATTTCTCGGTTTATACGTGAATTCGAGTTACACACAAGCGTGTACACCTTCCAAACTCATTGTTCATTTCAAACGTTATCTTTTCACTTGTGATTTTAACACACCAACACATTGATATATATATATATATATATATATATATATATATATATATATATATATATATATATATATATATATATATATATATATATACACATACATATATATGTATATATATATAGATGTAGGTTCAAATGCGGATGCTAATTATTGTGCGATCGTAGGTCTTAATCACATTCCTTCATTCTTCAAGGTTACGATCGGTAATTTAACGAGAAAAGAAATTTTGAAATTAAATAAAATTAACTACAATTAATATGTTACGTGTAAATTGTAACCGCTTATGAGATTGGAATCAATTCGAAATTGATAACAGAATCAATTCTAAAACAATCGAATCCTTATCAAAATTGATTTGAGAATCGAATCATTCGTTGATAAATATCGATGTTGTGGTTATCGTCAAAATCGATCATAAATTCACAGTGATTGGTCAAGTTTTCGTAGAGATTGAATTGGAATTCGACACAGGTAATATTTTTGTTAACGATGTTCGTGATTTCGACAATTATGTTGTGCGAATGTTATAATTGAGTGAATTTCGATTATGCGAATGATATAATTGAGCTAATTATGTTTTGATTGTATGTGATTACTGTTAATTCTGATGCGATCTATATATTTTCCTGAATTGTGTTTCTACGTTATTTGATATTTAGATCATTCTTTGAGAATTGTGTTAATTTTGGTTAGTTAAAGTCTATTCTAAGAGAATGTGCTTCTATATTTGTTAATTGTGTTTGTACGCCAGGGGATATGTACATCATTCTAGGAGAATGGTGTTAATTTTTGTTAGTTAAAGTGTATTCTAAGAGAATGTGCTATTTGTTTACTAGTTTTTTGACATTCTAAGAGAGTTAACTAATTTTTTAATTAATCAAATGTTGTTTTTCAGGAGAATATGTCTATTTGGATAGGTGTATGCGTTTTGATGATTGTAAGATTGGAACTATCAAGGGAATTTTTTTTGATGATGATGTTTACAAGATGGAAGACTTTAGCAGTTATAATAAGAGATTTTGCAAAATATATAATAAGTTAGCTGATCATGATAGTAGAAATTGTCCTTTTAGATCCTTTTAGTTTCATAACTTTTGGTTAAGAATAACAGATATTGAAAAAAAAATGTAATAAGGAGAATGATGGTTCGAGTTGTATTTCTAATTGGTTGTGGGGGTTTATAGTTTTTTTTCCAAAATTGTGTTCACTTTTATGTTTCTTTAACCTTAGAGATTTTTTGCAAATCTTAATTGATGTTACTCCATTCTCAGAGAATTCATTGTATTTTTTCGTTTTACAGATTACTGTAATCTGTTGTGTTGTATTTAGGCATTGTTATAGTATGTGGGTTTAAGCCATTCTCAGAGAATTGATAGCATTTATTTTCGTTTGATGTTATTCTCAGGGAATGATATAAAGTTGTTTTGTTTTTACATATTCCTGTTAACTGTTATATTGGTTTTACCCATTCTTAAATAATGTGGGTTTAAACAAGTTTAATTTAAAGATAACCAACCATTTGTATATATAATCCATTTATTTGTTTAGATATTTTGGTTTAGATAACCAAAACCAAAAACCATAGTTTCATAGATTTGGATTTTTAGAATTCGATGAATATATTCATCTTCATCTAGAGCATTTGGTTTGGGTTTGATTTTGATCTTCAAAGACTCCATGACAGAGACATATACATGTACAGTAAAATCGAAACATTTGCATTTCTTTTAAGTATATGATAATAATAAAATAATAGCAGAGAAATAATAACAAAATCAAAAACAAATTATTTTACGAATAAAATAGTTATTTTAGATTAAACCCATAATCGAAACACAATGATCAAATTCAAAATAGCTGCCCACTTTTTAGGACGAAATGATTAGAGAAAAATAAAGTTAGAGATGGAGTGCAACTTTTAACAACTACATGAACCATTTTTGTAGTTTAGTCTAACAAATAGTAACAATAATAATAAATATTTTACTTGGAAGAAATAAAATGTTCTTTATTACTTTGGGAGTGACAATATCGTGATCAACTTGTGTGTTGAGAAGGTCACATGGAGGGCACGTGATGGAAACATATTATTTATTTGGAATGTACATTTCGTTTTACAGATTACTGTAATCTGTTGTGTTGTATTTAGGCATTGTTATAGTATGTGGGTTTAAGTCATTCTCAGAGAATTGATATCATTTATTTTCGTTTGATGTTATTCTCAGGGAATGATATAAAGTTGTTCTGTTTTTACATATTCATGTTAACTGTTATCTTGGTTTTACCCATTCTTAGAGAATGTGGGTTTAGGACATTCTTAGAGAATGTACATTTAAATGGTTCCACGAAATCATCCAAGTTATCCACTGTAATTGGGTTAACGGCTGTGTTCTTGAATTGAGTTTTATCTCTTTGTCGCGAGCTGCTTCTTCTTTGTTCCATAATTTCCTCTCCGATTATCGTCTTCAATTAGGTTTTCAATTAGGGTTTTTCGTATGCGAATGGTGGGTTTTCTGTTGCTGGATTCTAGGTTTTCTCAATATGTTATGATTCTCTAAACATATAACCGTCTACATGATGTAGAACCGTGTCGCGTGATAGTAGCAATATTCAGTTCTGTTTTCCTAATTCAATTTGACCGATTTGCCCTTTGTCGTTTGAATCTCATTAAACATGCGTACGTTGTTTATCTTTCTTACAAAAATGTCATTCTGATCACAGCCTTTGATTTTTTCAATTTGATGGTCCATATTAAGTCTTACATTTGCACAATATATAATAATTTCATTTAATACTAACTCTATATATATATACATATATATATATATATATATATATATATATATATATATATATATATACATATATATATATATATATATATATATATATATATATATATATATATATATATATATATATATATATTTGCCGTTAGCCACGCTTTAGCCACCAAATGCAATTAATTGATTTTCCCGCTCACGCATTAAGGTGTTGTAAAGTTTGCAATAAATAAAATATCCCTGGCCGTTATTGCGTGGCTAAACAACAACGCATTAGCCACCGTTTTCGATTTAATGACTTTTCCGCATACGCATTAAGGTATTGTACATTGTGCATTAAAGAAAATACACACCAGGCCGTGGTAATTGCGTGGCTAAACAGCCACGCATCTACCACGCAACGTTTAAAATCGAAAAAAATGGGAGCCGGGATTCGAACCCTGGTCTCCTCTGTGGGGGGGAACATCAACTACCACTTCGGCTATAAACCTCATCCGTTCAGTATTTCCATTTCTTTCAATATAACCCTTTCGAAAAATTAATTATTGATGTTATTATTATTATTATTATTATTATTATAATTATTATTAGTCTCATTATTATTATTATTATTATTATTATTATTGTTAATATTATTAATATTATTAGTTATTTCGTTTTCATTTTCGTATTATTTTTTCGTTTTCGTTCAATACATCTCTTTCGTATAATTAATTATTGGTATTATTGTTATTATTATTATTATTATTATTATTATTATTAGTCTCATATTTTTATTATTATTGTTAATTTTATGAATATTACGTGTGTGTGTGTGTGTGTGTGTCTATGAGTATGTATGTATGCACATCAATGTGTTGGTGTATTCAAATCACAAGTGCTTATACACCTTGAAAACATAACGTTTGAAATGAACAACGGGTTTGGAAGGTGTACACGCTTGTGTGTAAGTCGAATTTACGTATAAACGGAGAAATTTAAAGATAATAAAGTATAATAATGATGTACAAAAAATGAACCCAAAAAAATAATTTTTGGCCTTCAAAAAACCAAAAATACAAATACAGTCGTGGCTATTGCGTGGCTAATTTACCACGCAGTAACCACGCACTCTCTGGTTGTGTGGTAAATGTGTGGTTAATTAGCCACGCAATATCCACGACTGCATTTGTATTTTTCGTTTTTTGAAGGGTAAACATTATTTTTTTGGGTTCATTTTTTACACATCCTTATTATACTTTATTATCTTTATATTTCTCGGTTTATACATGAATTCGAGTTACACACAAGCGTGTACACCTTCCAAACACATTGTTCATTTCAAACGTTATCTTTTCACCTGGTGTACACGCAATGGGTTATCCTTATTATTATTATTGTTATTATTATTATTATTAGTCTCATATTTTTATTATTACTGTTAATATTATTAATATTACGTGTGTGTGTGTATGAATATGAATGTATGCACATCAATGTGTTGGTGTGTTAAAATCACAAGTGCTTATACATCTTGAAAAATATAACGTTTGAAATGAACAACGGGTTTGGAAGGTGTACACGCTTGTGTGTAATTCGAATTTACGTATAAACGGAGAAATATAAAGATAACAAAGTATAATAAGGATGTACAAAAAATGAACCCAAAAAAATAATTTTTGGTCTTTAAAAAACGAATAATACAAATACAGTCGTGGTAATTGCGTGTCTAATTTACCACGCATTAACCACGCACTGTCTGGTTGTGTGTTAAATGCGTGGCTAATTAGCCACGCAATAGCCACAAATATTTTTGTATTTTTCGTTTTTGGAAGAGTAAACATTATTTTTTTGGGTTCATTTTTTGCACATCCTTATTATTTTTTATTATCTTTATATTTCTCCGTTTATACGTAAATTCGAGTTACACACAAGCGTGTACACTTTCCAAACCCGTTACTCATTTCAAGTTTTATCCTTTCAAGGTGTATAAACGTATGTAGTTTTAATTCACCAACACATGGATGGACACACACACACACTCATATACACTTATACTCATGCACACTTATGCACACACACATAAACTCTTTCTATCCCTCTAATCAATACTCATGCTCATACAATGTGTGAGTTTATGTGTATAAGTGTGTATGTGTGTGTAAAGTATATGTATACATGTGTGTGTATCTATGTGTCTATTAGTATGAATGAATGCTCATCAATGTGTTAGTGTGTTAAAATTACAAGTGCTTATACACCTTGAAAGGATAACGTTTGAAATAAATAACGAGTTTGGAAGGTGTACACATTTGTGTGTAAGTCAAATTTACGTATAAATTGGAAAAATATAAAGATAATAAAGTATAATAAGGATGTACAAAAATTAAACCCAAAAAATAATGTTTGGTTATCAAAAAACGAAAAATACAAATAAACTCGTGGTAATTGCGTGGCTAATTTACCACGCATTAAAAACACACCGTCTGGTTGCGTGGTAAATGCGTGGCTAGTTAGACACGCAATTAACACGGAATATTTTAATAATTGTTTTCCATTTCTTTTAAATAAAAAAAACCGGTCACGTTTTAACTTGTTGTACCTTATGCATTAAATAAAATACCCTTGGGCGTGGAAATCGCGTGGCTAATTAGCCACACTTTAGCCACCAACCCCATTTAAATGAAAAAGAAACCTGCGCCTCCCTTCTCGCGTATTACTCTTCCCCACAAAAACTCAACAAAAATGCTCCTGCCTACTTTCATCTTCTCCTTCTCCTTCGCCATCGCCACCATCGTATGTCGTCATCTACATCCCTCACTCTGCTCTCTTCTCCGCTACTAAGCACTAGGACCACGCCAGGACCAACCCACCGCACCAGGACCGGCACCTCCCCTCCGACCGGCACCTCCTTCCCCTTCAGCGACGACGACTTCTCCGACCAGTGTATTTCCGTCATCGGCATCTTGAGCATCTCAGTCGACTACAACCAGCTACACCATCTCCAGGAGATCGGCCTCACCGGTGAACCAGATGGACCGATCGGTGTGTGTATGTGTTTGGATCGTCATCGTCATCGGCTGGATTTTGGAGTTCTAAAATTTTGATTCCAGACTCACTTGTGAACCAGATGGACCGATCGGTGTGTATGTGTTTGGATCTGATTTCAGACCTTCGAGATCCGTCTCTCTTTTGGATCTGATTTCTGTTTCTCTTTTGGATCTGAATTGACAAATGTGAGATCAGCCTACTTGTCCTCCGACCTGCATAGATCTCCACCGTGAGGTAAAATAAAGAAAAAGGGAAAACAAATTTGCGCTTAATCTGATTCTTGCTCAATCTATTATAGATATGATGAATTTGGTTTTATCAGATTTGTGTTCAATCTATTGTAGATCTGAAAGCCATGGTTTGCACTTTATCTCGATGTTTGCACTTTATCTCGTTGTAAATGAACCCATATCATCGCACTGAAACCGGATCTAGTTTGTACAGGTACTGACCAAACCAGAGATCTGAAACAAAATCGAAATAGCTATCTGTTAAATGACTTTTTTTCCCTATCTTTTTCCATTGTAAATTGTTTTCGATTTATGTTAGTGGTAAATTCTTGTTTTTATCATTTATAGGATATAACTTGACAATAATCGTTTTTATGCAGATTTTCATATATTTTTTTAATTCATGTCGGTTCTCATGTTTTAATACCATGGAAATACAGGTTTCTATTGTTTTAATTTTTATTTCGTTTAGATGATCAAGTTTTCTAGGTTGGGTTTATTTTAATTGAAAATGATTTTTCTTTGTTTTAATTTAATTTTGCACATATCTAGATGACTAAAATGTTTTCTAAAGATTAAAATCGATGAAAGGTCTTCTCCAACGGTTGGGAATGGAAATTCAGATGGCAATTCAAACAATGGGCACGCTCATATGTTGCACGATAAAACAAAAGGTATAAAAACTCATTCTTTAAACACTAAGATTCCTAATGTTCCTACTTTAGGAAAAGTGGTAAATAATCAAAACCTTAACCCACTTGTCCCTCCTTTTTGCTGTGCACATGATGGAAAAGTGGGTTTCCATGTGAAGCATTTGAACGTAAACTCTCTTGGGGCCCAAAATATTCCTTTACATTTGCATATTATATATATACACATATATCCAGACTCACACTTATTCATTTTGAATCTTTTTAGTGTGTGCTATGATGAAAAAAGCAAGATCAAACCAATGGCTACGACAAACCAATTTTAACAAAATTAAATATTATCTTCTACATTCTAATAATAAAATATAAGTTCTACAAATAAAAACATAGATCTACAAAAAAATATAAATCAAAGCATTTAAATGTAAATTGGTAGATTTTAAACATATTTGTAGTTTTTGAAACAAAAATGGAAATCAACAATTCTCAAATTTATTTCTCTTGATAATGTTGCATTCAAATATCACTGCTCCTTGCTGTATGGTCATAACATAGTAAATTTATTGCATAATAGAATATATAAATATTACAAACCAAAACATTCATGCATGAGGTTGATAGCAAAATCAAGATAAATGACAAAATTGTGTGCTTTGGAATATTACAGGACTAAATTTCATACAAAAAATTGCAAGCTCTGATATTTCAAATAAAGAACAATTAAGAGAAGATGAAGAACAATGAAGAGATGAAGACAAAGAAGTTCGGTGGCTCTTGGCAGATCTTGCAGTTAATCAACATGGAGGCGAAAATTAAATGTGTGGGTGGATGTTTGTGAAATTTTTGAATGAACATAATCGTGCAATTTGATTGGTTATTTTTGGGTTAGATGGATCCATATTAAATGAATCGTTTAGATTCATTTAAAGAATTAAAAGGTCTCGATTTAATTAAAATGATATCCAGAACAAGTGTAATATTATCTGTACATGGGTTTGTTTATGCATACCATGCTTGTACTATCTTAAAAATTAATTGTACTATCTTAAAAATTAAGACATGTATGCTTAAAAGAATTGTAATTTATATATGGCTTATAGTATATATATATATATATATATATATATATATATATATATATATATATATATATATATATATATATATATATATATATATATATATATATATATAATTATATATATATATAATGTTTTGTCAAATGCGATTAATGACATAAAAAATTGGAATTAAAAATAATATTTTGATATTAAAAAAAAAACGTACTTGCGTGGCTAAAAGTCAAAGAAAATGTTTGTGTTTATTGCGTGGCAAATGATTTGCGTGGCTAATGCGTTTTAAATTTGGGTGGATATTGCGTGGCTATATTTGGTCAATATTGCGTGGCTAAATTTTGGTAGATATTGCGTGGCTAAATTTTGGTTGATATTGCGTGGCTAAATTGTGTTGATTTTGCGTGGCTAAATTTTGGTAGATATTGCGTGGCTAAATTTTGGTTGATATTGCGTGGCTAAATTTGTGTTGATTTTGCGTGGCTAAATTTTGGCTGATATTGTGTGGCTAAATTTTGGTTGATATTGCGTGGCTAATTTTGTGTGGAAATTGCGATACAAAATTCTCCGGATTATTGCGTGGCTAAACTTACGTGGTTATGGCGTGGATAATGCGCGTGGCTATTGAGTGTTAAAATGGCGTGGCTAATGCGTGGTAAACTGTGCGTGGTAGTTGCGTGGCAAATTTGCGTGGCTAAAGCGTCACTACAATTTAGACACAAAGGGTTCTTCCACAGGTCAGTTTTCGTGGCTATTGCGTGTCTATTCGGCTTTTGCCACACAACAGCCACGCAAATGTGCGTGGCTAACCCCCCAGTTTTTATTTGCGTGGCTAACCCCCCAGTTTTCTAGTAGTGAATACACACAGCGGCACCACAAGAACATATCATCAATTTTGGTTTGCAACCGAAGGAGAAACGGAGTTCTTTTCAGAGTTTTTTTCAGAGTAAGCCTGTGTGGTAGATGAAGTGGCGTAGAGGGAAAGGCATAGGATGAGGCTAGGCCGAGGCTTTCATAGAAGTCGTTGGGGTGGTACGCGGTATGCGAGTTTACGCTTTTACCCCCGGCTGACCTAATGTGGCCTCTAACGGATGCCAAAAGAGGTTCGGTAATCTCAGGGACCATGCGCGTACAATTTTGAAATCGCACGGATCATGCACGTTCATTTTCCAATTGGACCAAAACTAAACTATTATAACACGTAAACACAGGGACCTATGGTGTAACTTACTCAAAGTATAATCATAAAGAATATTAAAAATTAAAACTAAAAGTAAGTAATAAATAATTATTGAACCTAAATAATATAAAATAATATGTCGAGTAAAAAAACTGATGTCCATTGTTGCATTTGGTAAAATAACTGAATCTAGAAAGGAAAAGTAGAAACTAATAACTTTTGACCCATATGATTGGGTTACGAAAGTAACCCGAACCACAAAAGTTACACGAACCAAGTGTTCGGGAATCAAATTGATGTCATCTACCATTTCCGGTCCAAAGGTACAAGGTCAGCAACCAATTTACAGGTCCTACAAACTACAGCTACTTCCATGACAACAAGATTCTAAAACTAAAACTCCAAATTCGACATTAACCTACCAAACAATTCCTAAAAAGCTAACACTCTATTCACCTCCGCGACCACCACTGCTGCCGTCATACGACATGTAGTTCGTGACAGCTTTAGTCCCCTCTGCAACCGCATGCTTCCCAAGCTCTCCCGGCACCACCAGTTTCACCGCCCCTTGAATCTCCCTCGACGACATGGTCATCTTCTTGTTGTAATCCGACAGCCGCGCCGCATCATCCGCCAGCCTCTCGAACATATCCGACATCAAATTGTTAATTATTGTCATAGCCTTCGCCGATATCGCCAAATCAGGATGCACCTGCTTCAGCACCCTATACAGATACCTCTTGTACCCTTCACCACCACCACTCTCCCCCACCTTCCTCCTCTTCCTTGTCTTCTTACCCTCGTTCCCCTCCGCCTTCTTCCTCCCAACGCCCTCACGGGTGGTGGTTTTCTTGGGCCGTTCCTGTTTTTCTGGGGTCGGAGTCGGAGTGGCATCTTGTACTTTGATTTCTCTCCTAATGTCTCCACCATTTTCAGTATCTTCATCACCATTTTCGAGTTCTTCTAACTGGGTGTCATCATCTTCTAGGATTTCTGGTTCTACTGGGGTTTTTACAGTGAATATTTCGACCTTTTCTTTGGATGAAACGCCTCTGGTGACTGGTTTTTTGGTGGCTTGATCAACCACAGACACTTGGACAGTTTCGTGTACGGTTTTCTTGGTGGTTTTCACCAATGTACTAACCGATTTTTTCTTAGGTGCCATTGACGACGCGTATGGACGATGTACTCGGATGGATTGAATCGAGTGGGATATAAGTCGAAGTAATGCAGTGTGCATGGATGAAGTGGCTGTAGAGAAGGCACGTGGAGCACACTTGGCAGAATGTTTCTGAGTCAGGTTGCTACGTGTGGTAAAACTGTCAAAAGTTAAGATAGATTTTGGATTTAATACCTTGCCCTAAAGTTTTGTTTTTATTATATACCATATATTCCACGGTGTAAAAACTTGTAAATGTGACGAGTTATTATTGCAGATTAATAAGTTGCTCGTCGTCGTAATGTTTAAAGAAATTGGACATATACATTCTGATAGAAATAAAAATAAATTACGATAATAAAAAAGTTATAAGTCCGCTATTTCTTTCATTCAACCAGGTCTTAGTGATATTTATGAAATTTGTTTTAGGCACATAGGAAATTCATTTTCCTTGAACAAAGATAAGCAATATTGTAAGGGTGGGGGAAGTAGATCCCTCCTATCCCACTGAACCCACGTGCCACGTCAGCTTTTCTTTCTCCTCTCACTTCCATTTTCCCCATCTTTCACCAATCTTTCACCCATAGAACCAGTACCCACTGAACCCACAATGCCACATCAGATTCTTAATATTAAATTAAATAAATAATACCCAAAATAATAATTTAATTTTATATATATATATATATATATATATATATATATATATATATATATATATATATATATATATATATATATATACATACGTGTGTATGTATATATATGTTTTTGTGTATATATATATATATATATATATATATATATATATATATATATATATATATATATATATATATATATATATATATGTTTGTGTGTATATATGTGTGGGTTCATTGGGTTCACCAAGCCACAACACATCCTCCCATTCCCATCTTTCGCGAACCCGCATAGGGCGGGGCAGTGGTACCATCGGTACCGGCGGTACCGCCGAGCCCAAACCCATCTTTCGAGCCACTCCGTCCACCCTAAGGGTGGGGGGAGTAGATCCCTCTCATCCCACTGAACCCACACGCCACGTCAGCTTTTCTCTCTCCTCTCACTTCCATTTTCCCCATCTTTCTCCAATCTTTCACCAATCTTTCACCCATGGAACCAGTACCCACTGAACCCACTGAACCCACTGAACCCACAATGCCACATCATATAATTGATATTTAAATTCATTTATTAATTTAATAAATAATTTTTAAGATTTAATTTAATATTATAAATAATGATAATATGCAATTAATAAAATAAAAATCACAAATAACATAAAATTAAAAAACCACACCATTACAAAAAGGGTAAATTGCATAAAAGTCACTAAGTTTTCCAATTTTCTCGATTTTGACACTGCATTTTTAGTTTTTGCAATTAAGTCATTATGTTTTCAGAAAAGTTGCAATTAAGTCATTATGTTTTCCAAAAAGTTGTAAAAATGACCATATGACCGGATGGTAACAGGTTACCAGGTCATATGGTCAGATTTGCAATTTTTCAGAAAACCTAATGACTTAATAGCAAAAATAAAACATAGTGTCAAAATCAAGAAATCTGAAAAAGTTAGCGACTTTTAGGGTTTATTTCATAAAAAACCCTAAATTTTCAACTTTTTTCTGCTTAAACCTAAAACTTTATTTTTTTCAAAAAAAACCTAAATTTTGGAGAAACTTTTTAATTTATCCCCTTAACCGGTTTTACAGGTTATACATACTTTTTTTCAGAAAAAACCCTAATTTCTTTTTTTTCGGGAAAAAAACCCTCAATTTCAGTTATTTTTTCAACAAAAAATGTTTCTTCGTTTTTGTAATTGACATAACTTTCATATACGATGTCCAAATTCTACGAACTTTATATCCCTGGAAAGGTCGTAAGTAATACTACAACTTTGCTTGACTGACTTTTGTTTGAATATGTTCAGATATTTCGCTACACTGGCTTGTTTTCTTATAATAGCTGTATATTTTGCATACGAGCTTTGTTTTGGACATTCTATAAGTCGACGGATTCGTAAACACGAATACATCGTGTAATAAATATTATTTAAACCAAACTATTATTTGTAGTATTATAATTTCCAATAATACATTAGGAAAGTTATGAAAATTACATTTCAACGTATTATCCTAATTTGCACTTTGGTTAACTTTTGTTGACCAAATTTGACGGAAATCACAGACGGGGTCACAAGAAAGCGACGACGTGGCACTTATGTGGTTGGAGTTTGAACGGTACAATTTAAACCTTCACGAACGGATGAAATTTGAAATAAAAATGCTTATGAAGACAAACAACGAGCCCGCCATGATCGACAACGAGCCCGCGAAAAAAAACAACGACTAAAACACATAAAATATTTGTCGTCGACTAAAAGACACCAAATTTTTTTTACGAAAAAACCCTCAATTTTTTCTTTTTCATAAAACTTTTTAATTTAGGACATTTACGAGTTTATCCGCAAGTTAAACGATTTTTCAGGGATTTTTTTACAAAGAAAATTATTTTTCTTCGTTTTTGTAGTTGGCATATCTTTCTTGCGACCCGTCTGTAACATCCGTCAAATTTGGTCAACAAATGTCAACCAGAGCGCAAATTAGGATAATACGTTGAAATGTAATTTTCATAACTTTCCTAATGTATTATTGGAAATTATAATACTACAATACGCTATTTCGAATCAATTATCGAGTAAACGTTATAATTTCGAATAATAGACTATAGTAGCGTAAAATTCGATAAATCATACAAATAATATTTTGGTTTAAATAATATTCATTACACGATGTATTCATGTTTACGAATCCGTCGACTTTTAGAACGTCGAAAACAAAGCTCGTATGCAAAAGATACAGCTATTATAAGAAAAACAAGCCAGTGTAGCGAAATATCTGAACATATTGAAACAAAAGTCAGTAAAGCAAAGTTGTAGTACTACTTACGACCTTTTCAGGGATATAAAGTTCGTAGATTTTGGACATCGTATATGAAAGTTATGTCAATTACAAAAACGAAGAAACATTTTTTTTTGTGAAAAAATAACTGAAATTGAGAGTTTTTTTCGGAAAAAAAAAAAGAAATTAGGGTTTTTTCTGAAAAAAAAAAGTATGTATAACCTGTAAAACCGGTTAGGGCGATAAATTAAAAAGTTTCTCCAAAATTTAGGTTTTTTTGGAAAAAAAAAATAAAGTTTTAGGTTTTAAACAGAAAAAAGTTGAAAATTTAGGGTTTTTTATGAAATAAACCCTAAAAGTCGCTAACTTTTTCAGATTTCTTGATTTTGACACTATGTTTTATTTTTGCTATTAAGTCATTAGGTTTTCTGGAAAATTGCAAATCTGACCATATGACCTGGTAACCTGTTACCATCCGGTCATATGGTCATTTTTGCAACTTTTTGGAAAACTTAATGACTTAATTGCAACTTTTCTGAAAACATAATGACTTAATTGCAAAAGCTAAAAATGCAGTGTCAAAATCGAGAAAATTGGAAAACTTAATGACTTTTATGCAATTTACCCTTACAAAAATTAAAAAGAAAAGTAATACTTAGAAATAAAATCCTAAATACGGAATAATAAAACCTAAATAACGGAAATGAAATACTAAAAACGTTAAAACACCTAGTGATCCAAAGTAGGTATGTATGTATGCTCGATGTGGTCTACAAGATCCGCAAGAAGTTTTTGGTGAATTCCTTGATTGCGTATTTCGAGAATCAAGTCAGGGCTAACTTCTTGTTCGTTTGGGGAATCTGGAACATGTACTGGACATATAGCCCTACCTTCATCCTGGATGATCATGTTGTGTAAAATTAGGCAAGCGTACATGATATCTTTACAGCGATCGACCTCGACGGACCGTGCAGGCTGTCTGATAATAGCCCATTTTGCTTTTAGAACGCCAAAGGCTCGTTCAACGTCCTTTCTTGCCGCTTCTTGGGCCGCCTTGAAACGCTTCTTTTTGGGGGTAATAGGGTGTGAAAATGATTTCACAAATGTTGCCCAGTTAGGGTATATCCCATCAGCAAGATAGTACCCATGCTTGTATTCTTCCCCCTCCAAAACAAATGAACATGATGGTGCTGTACCAAGAATGGTATCATTGAATAGTGGTGATTGGTACAACACATTTAGATCGTTGTTGCCCCCGGCAACACCAAAATATGAATGCCATATCCACAAATCATATGATGCTACTGCTTCAAGTATAATTGTAGGATACCTGTGATCACCTCTCATGTACTGGCCTCGTAGATACGTTGGACAACTCCGCCAATCCCAATGTGTACAGTCAATGCTACCCAACATACCAGGAAAGCCATGTTTGGCTTCGTGTGCAGCATACAACAGTTGAATGTCACTGGTTGTTGGTCTACGCATGTATTCTGCACCATATAACTGAACAACACCAGAGCAATAGTTGTAGAGGCTTTCACGGGAAGTTCGTTCTGACATATTCAGGTATTCATCAAGTGAATCGGGGGTGCTACCGCCCCCCAATTGGCGGATAGCTGATGTGCATTTCTGTAATCCAGTGAACCCTTTAACACCACCGGCATTATAAGTTGTCTGGAAAATTGGATAATTCATTTCCAAGTCTTGAGCAATCCGCACAAACAGTCGTCTACTCATTCGGAACCTATTTCTGAAATTAACATCCCCAAACTTTGAATTGGGGACAAAGTAATCTGCCATAAGCTGCTGCTCAGCAGTTTCTCGATCTCTGTGGAGAAAAGTTCTATGACGAGGAACGCTAGAACTTGCAGTATTTTGGAACATGAAATGTGCAGCTTCAGCAATAACCGCGATCGTATTCACATCGGTATCGTCATCAGACGATGACGATACCAACGACATAGGTTCATCCAGTAGTTTGCTGTGAACATACGAACCGGAAGAACCGGAAGAATCGGAAGAACTCATTTCAATTTAAAATAAATTTGAAATGAGGGTTTTTTTTTTTAAAGGGGAAAATAGAGTTAATGTTGAGAGGAAGAAAGAAGGGTAAAGGTGTGAGTTTTGAAGGAGTGAAGATGTGGTATTTATAGAGTTGAGGAAGGATAATATTTGGAAGATTAAATTTTTTTTTTTTTTAATTATTGGTGGGATCATCGGCTTCACCATCCCAAGCCTCACCCGAAACCGCCGAACCCGATGGACAAGGGGCAGCGGTACCGGAGGTACCGGCGGTACCGCACCCAGCCCGTTCCAATCTTTCGCGAGCCCGAGCATTACTCCGTCCACCCTAATAGGAATGCAAAGCTAGAGAGCTACGAAAAATAAAAAATTTACAAAGCGGTCATAAATGTTCATTTTGCTTTTAAAAATGGTCAGTGTATTGAAAAGTTCTGTCCACAAGACTGAATTGTTGTAGTGTTAGGCCATATAATATGAGTGCGGAAAGGGTGCGAGGTGTGACGTGGCCCGCATTATTTGCGGTAAACACGGCTCTTTTTGTGTGGTACACTGGTACCCTGCAAAAAACTCGCTGCATACTTCCAATTTCATCATAACCCATGCCCTCTGTATCTTTCTCTTTGTGTTATTCACTTGTACAGCACAAACATCTTTAGCATTAAAACTCTAAAAGTGAATGTGATTATTTTATTATTGCAAGGGAAGGTGTGAACTAAGTTAACCAAAAAAAAGGAAAACGAGTAAGGTGAATAGGTGATCATACCCCCACGGCCTTAATCTTTATTTATAGAGCTAGAGAAAACCAACAGTTCATTTTCACACAAATCTAGCCTAACTCATAATCTTGTACCAAAAATTAACCAAAAGTTAAGAATTTATATATATATAATTTTATTTTTTATGTCTAATTACTATTCTAAATAGAAACTTGTTTATTTAATATATTTAATTAAAATTATATATTATCTCTAACAAATCCTAATTACGTATTATATATAAATATATTTTTAATAGTTGATTAAAAATTATATAGTATTTCAAAAAATAATAAAATCAGTTAACAATGAAACACATTATTAAAGTGAGATAAAATTAAAATATAAAATAAAAACAAAATTACAAATAATTATGTCTAATAATGCATGTATGACTTGTCATTTCAAATTGTAAAAGAATCAAAAGCAAAAGTAAAACAAAAGCCAGTATATTATTCATATGAAAAAACATGAAATTTATTATCTGTATTGTCAAATCAATTCTTTTCCATATACTTTTCTACATTATAAATCCAATCATCAGATTTATATCTTTCCATTACCATTCTCTCGTTAAGATAGACTTCTCTCAACTTTGTATTTATTTGCATCTTCAGTTAAAGACTTCCTTTCATGAATTAATCATAAGGTACATATTTTTGTCTAATAATAGTTTATATATTTTTTAGAAGAATTATATGTAGCATAATAACTTGCTTGTTTTATTTTATAATTTATCGTGCAGTTACATTCCCAAGTATATCATTATGACTTTAGACCGTCCATTTATTGTCAATCTATATTGGGGTGGTAATATTAGATATGATAATGGACTCATAAAGAGTGATGAATCAACAATAACCACTTCAAATATTGTTAGGTCTAAAATGAGCTATGAGGAATTTAAAGATTTGATTTATACACATCTTATAGTTGATAAGGCAACCTATAAGTTGAATATCTCACCATGTTACCAGTTTGGTGGTAGATCTAATATTTCTCGGGTCACTAGTGATTCAAGTTTAGAAGTGATGTTTTGTTTGGCCAAAACTATGAGAATTATTGTGGTCAAGTTTGGGTTGAAATTGAAAAAATTAATCAAGAACAAATATGTGATAACTGTCAAATTAGTCAACGAAAGTCAACCAAAGCGTACGTTAAAGTCAATATGTGAAATGTAAATTTCATAATCTATACGATATATTATTTACGCTAATTCAAATTAATTATACGAGCAAACCCTGCTGAGCTAGATATTTTTAATATAAAATAAAAAAAGATAAAAAATTACGTCGTGAATAGTATCCGACGTGAATAGTGAACGGTAAAATTTAAAACTCGTCCAAATATTACAAATTTTATATCAAAACGTAGACAAAAATACGACGATTCCGAATATATATTTATATTTTTACCAAACATTATATATAAAAAGTTATGATAGAAAAACGTATAATTTAACTTGAAAGCGACGTTTAATTATTATAATATATTTATAAAAAAATTATTATTCAATATAGGTTTTTTTTTCAACGTCTTCACCTACCGGTGGAGACCAAATGCAGATTTGAAGTATAATTAATATTATTATATAAAGTGAGCCCCACTTCATTATTTAATCAATTTTACATATTTTACCCTCAAAGAATTCGTATTTTCATTTCGAACACTACGTATTCAATACGTATTTTTAAGTTTATCAATAATATTATGTAGTTTTATAAAATGGAAAATTTACCGTCAAAACGGTGTCGTCAATACGAATAATCTGACGTCAAAATTTAATATTATTGATATGAATTTTATGTTTAATATTTTCTTTTTATTTAAAATGAAATTGTATTTACATTTAAACCCTATATTTGTATTAAACTTACAATTAATACCCTTTCGTTGATTCGTTAAGAACTTTTATTTAAAAAGTTGATATTATTAAACTACGATTTTTGTAGATTACATTTTTATAAAAAAAAATCATTTATCTTATATAAAAACTATTAAATCTATTTAAAGAGTATTTCAAGGGTATGTTTTGTCATTAGCAAATCTTAATGACTATAATTGTCAGATATTCGTATCTTGAGGGCCGCTATACGAAAATAAACCTACTATAAATAGAGGCTCAAATCCTCTCATTTTCTCACAACTCGTATCTCGATCTCTATATCACTAGATAGTATTGTTAGAAGATTCTTCGATATATATAGAAATATACGAAGAATGAGCGTTACAAGTAGATATTTCAGTTATAAATATAGAGAGTTTGAGTTAGAAGCAGGAAGAGTCAGACGATCTAACAACAATTGGCGATAAGATTCTAGTCGACATTGAGGTGAGTTCATACCCCTTCTTTTTATATTTATTCAAGTTTTTAAGGGGGAGAATACAAGTTATACTATAAAAATAGTTATTTATACTCATTTATAACAATAGTAAACGAAATGCGAATTTTGTAAACATCATTAAACAATTCAATTATAATTCCAAAAATAATATCGAATGATCTACTTACGAGGGCGGTGTCTAGGCCGATCATTTGGGCTAGGTTGCTGGATTTCCGAAAGGCTTATACGCTGAAAGGGTCCTGCCTCCCCATTTGATCTTCTACCTGGCCGTTCTTTATTTGATTGTAACGCCAAGACACTCTTTTTATGTAAATAAAATAAAAATGGTAAAATGGTCATTTTACCTTGGAAGGGTAAATTGGTTTTTTGGACGGAAAAGTAATTAGTTTGAAATAATATTTTGAGTTTTGGACTTAAAATATTATAAAAACTGAATTTGGTCGTTTTACCATAAAAGGGTATTATGGTCATTTGACCATGTGAAGGACCAAATATGAAAAATATTGTTGTTTGTGGCGAATGTATAAAGAATGAAAGTTTTATTGAAATAAAACTTGATTTTGTGGTCAAAGTTCAAGAAAATGAACTTTAGGACCAAAAATGTAAATTTTAGAGGTATAAATAGAGAGTTTGACTCTCTTCTTTGACTAGCCAATTGTGCAGCAACGGGAGAGGGTTTGGAGATACGATTTCTGCAGGAGATCATGAAGTGAACCAAGAACTTGAATCAATTGTTAATAGATGGTGATTTCCAAGCCAAATGAGGTATGGGACAAAATGGTTGTGGTGCACGCAAAGGCAAGAAACAACCGGAAATAAAATGCAGCTAGCATCCAGGTGAGTAATCTCACTGATACCATATATGATATATGATGATTGGACTGTTACAGGTTGAAACTGATTGTGGGACGAAATTGATGGTTCAAAGATACGCTTGAAGAGACAAGACCAGATAAGCCGTGAGTCTAAAATAGACAAGAACGGAGCTGTGAGTCAAACCTATATAGACAAGACCGGATAAGCCGTGAGTCATTGCGATGACAAGAACGGAGCCGTGAGTCTAGGCAACAGCGGGCTAACCCGTGAGCCAAGGCAACAGCGGGCTAACCCGTGAGCCATAACTAATTATGGATTTTATATCCAATGGGTGCGGCCTTCGGGCTATGACTCCGGTGCGGCCTTCGGGCTATGTCTCCGATGCGGCCTTTGGGCTATGACTCCGGTGCGGCCTTCGGGCTATGTCTCCGATGCGGCCTTCGGGCTATGACTCCGGTGCGGCCTTCGGGCTATGATTCTGGTGCGGCCTTCGGGCTATGATATTTGGTGCGGCCTTTTGGCTATGATATTGTTACAGGTACATGGTGCGGCCTTATGGCTATGATATCGGGTTATTTAACCTAGCTGGTGCGGCTTTCGGGCTATGATTTATATATTGACTATGTTTTGGTGCAGCTTATATAGCTATGACACAGGGTACGGCTTAAATAGCCAGGATATACGGTGCGGTCCGATGTGACTAAGAAATATGGGACAGAAATGGTTATATATGATTATATGTGCAAATAACTGACGTGGCTGGTAATTGCAGGTTATCATGTTTTAGTCTGTAAGGCTATAAATTAGGATGTGAAATCCTAGGAGATATTTTGGTCAGCCAGTAAGGCTAGGAGTTTGGATTTGATATCCAGACAGTTAGATGAAAGTATTTCTAATACTTGTTATTTGCAGATACGATTACTCACTGAGCTTTATAGCTCACGATATTTGTTACTGTCCCTGCAGGTTAGCATGATACTGATAGGGGACAAGATAGAGTCCGTGACTTTGAAGTGGGACTCATAGATGCTGTCAGTAGCAGCCCGGCTTTAAAGGAGACATGGTATTTTATACTCTCCTTGATACACTTGTACCCGTTTTTATTAAAATATACCCCTTTGTTATGGTTTTATGTATTGAAACCTTTGTTTAAAATGAAAAAATTTTCAGGGGTGTTTTTCTTTTAAAAGCCGGGTGTTACATTGATAGTCATGAAATATTATATTGGAATTAATAAAGGGTATAACCAATTTATTACACCACTATTGTGGAGAATATATCTTAAAAGAAGTTCTTTATAACCATCTAAATAAGTTATTTCACATATATTTGTAAATATATGCTTTTCACAACGGAATACTAAAAATAAACTATTATAGGAATAGTTTGTTGATACAAATGTTACTATGACGTTTTAAAGAAGACAAATAATTATATAAAATATATAATTATTATACATTACTATATTATCATGGGAAAAATGATAATGGGCAAATACAAAGGTTTTTCATATACTAACTTTAACAAGTTGATTGATACATACATTTTTGTGAGACGGGTCTTCACAGTGCTTATTTAAGTACATACTATAAGTCCTGAAATTTATAACCAGAGTCTCGGTAAGAGAGCGTGATATTTGTGTATAGATCTATACGGGATTGACAACCCCGCACCTGAGCTGCTAGCTACAGCTAGACCGACGGGTCTGAGGTGACAAATGTCATAACAGTCCGACGCCTGAAGAACGTCGAAGCAGGCCTACATGGTCACAGTATGGTTATAGGGCGTCTCTCATGGGAAATCAACTTTATAAATTGTTTACGTGGAAATATACATTTTCAAAGATTTTATACTACAAACTACGTTATACATTTTAGTCTTTGGATTTTTAAAACTTGGATACATTCATAAGAAAATATGGGATTTTCTTGGAGTACAATACTACCTTTTACAAGGAAAGAGATTCATCATATAAGTTTTATGGTATTAAAACTACATTTTAACGAGTTACAAATATAAGTATGGTTTTACTTATACACATTGGTTCTATGAAATTAAAACTGCGTTTTATCAAAGATATAAATATAAGTACGGTTTACTTATACATACGAGTTTTATGGAATTAAAACTACAATTAGTCTACGAGTAAACATGTATTTACACTGTTTCATACAACAATAAAACCACGTAATACTATTTTCAAGTATAGAAAAACTTATACATTTACGGTCTTTGGGTTTTAAGACTACGACTCATTTATAAGAAAATATTGGATTTTCTGGTTTCAAACACTATCTTTTTACAAGGAAAAAGGATTATTTATTTTCTCATACAAAAATCTTATGAACTCACCAACGTAATGTTGACGCTCTTTCAAACTACTTGTATTCTCAGGAAATTGATAAGGTAACTACAACCTTTGACGTTGGGTCGCTATGGTGTCATACTATGTATTTTGATATCATATTGTAATTGTATTTAAAACATACAATCTTTTGAACTCTTGTAACATTTACAATTATGTATATGATGGATGTGTTTGCTTTGATCACTATCGTACAAACGTTGTTGTGATACTGTTCATGAAGTCATCCACCCTCAGACGTTTCCGCCATCGTGGTTTGGGGGTGTGCCAGATTGGTATCAGAGCATTGTTTATAGTGAACTAAGTATATCAATCCATTTAAGATATACAACTATAAATACAATGGGACTAAAACTCTCTAAAACAATCTGTACAAAGTATACTTTAAAATACAATGATATTTTTATAAAGTATAAGTACAAGAACATACATACTAGAACGGTGTCATAACTAGAACAATACAAGAGTAATAAGATGAGTTGAACACTACGAGTAGGCCTAGGTAGTTATGTAATCATACCTAGGACAAATAGAGCCTAATCAACTGTATTTGTCCAAGGTATGACTAACATGTACTTAGAAATAGTCGTAGTGAACAACAAGTCTAAAAACTTACGAAGAACCATATACAAAGAAACTCTAAAACAAAATATAAAGCTAAAATACTACAGTAGTATTTTATAATACTATAGAACCATACATCTAGACACTTTATGTACCTCTTATACCCCTATCCTTACATAGTAGACCTGACAATTTGATAATACATGACCAATAACTATTATCGAAAGCCTACCAGCATCCCTACCAACAGCTCCATTAAACTAATATTGGCATAAATTCAATCTGAAACCCGAAGGCGGGCTATGTCACCTGCCAAGTCTTTTGGGTTCTCTTCACTTGCGATCTTCAGAAAATCATGGTTAAAACCACTCATAGCAGAAACAGAAGGCATAGATTGTTGCTGTGTATGGGTCCCTGATGAAGCTTCCTCCCTCTTCTGAACCTTTATTTTCTTGTAAACAGCCTTAAAGGCAGCTTGCCTCAATCTCTTTGTGGTATCAGTTATCTTCGAACTGGAACCCTCGATTATTGCTCTTTTCTCGTTCTCTAGACCAAGTATTACGTCTGCTTTACTAGGATTATTATCCAATTCCTGTTGCATAAATACTTTCAGTCATTACAATCTCATGGTATTAAAATTGGGGAAAATAAATACAATTCTTAACCTGAGTATGGTTAATAAGAGTTTGTAGACTCTTAATCTTTCGTCGATGCCAACTTTTGATGCCTAACTTCCTACAGCGTTGCTTCAACTGTGTTGATCCAACGTTGAGTTCCATTGCAGCTTCCAAAATGGGCTTATCAAAATGCATGGATATTGCTTCCTTACTCAACGCATGTCCAGAACCCCTTTTTCTACGAATTTCAAAGGTTCTTGGAATCGAGGTTGAAACGTTTTCATTTTGGATCAATTGTGTATGATCCTGATCACTAACACTTTCATTGTTACCTATTATGTGTAATAGTTCATGATTTCCAAAATCAACCATAAACCCAGAATTCCCATTCTTGAAACTTTCTAAGTTACTTTGGATCAATTGAAAATGATCCTGATATTGAAAACCACCCACAAATTCAGGATTCGCTTCGCTGAAGCGAACCCGATAGTGTCATCATGGATCGACTGTATTTGATCCTGATTTTGAATGTCAGTTAAAAACCCCCCAATTTGTTAAATCTACTCCACTATGCAGCATGGGCACGTTCATGCTTAGATTATCATTAGTATGATCATCTTCGAATGGATCTGTGTATAACGTATGTTAGATAATTAAGCAAAACAAACATAAAGCTTAAGAAAATGACTTAACCTGGAAGTATACATTGAGATTGCCCAACAGCGATGTTTTGATTTAAAGGCAGTGGATCTTCAGGGAGAATACCCATCAGAGGATGTTTTGATTTAATGCAATGTGAACTATATATGTAATATCTTATCGAACTTGTAATTTCTTATTTAGATTCTAATATAATTTCGTGTTTAATTTTAGTTTTAGTTTCGTGTTAGTTTGATAATGTAATTTCGTTTTTAAGTGATTTTGTATGTTTTGTAACGTTGTAATACATTCAATATTGTTAGTAATTAGAATGAATTAATCTTATTTGTTTGTAATATTGTAATATATTCAATATTGATATTAATTAAAATGACTTGATAACCTTTTATAAATGTATAATTTGTTAGAGATAATATATAAATTTTAATTAGATATTTTAAATAAACAAGTTTCTATTTAGAATAGTAATTAGACACAAAAAAATAATATATATATATATATATATATATATATATATATATATATATATATATATATATATATATATATATATATATATATATATATATATATATATATATATAAATTAAAACAAAACTTGAAAGGCTTAAAATATAATTTTAGAAAGTTAACTTGAAACTTCCGATTGATTTTCTAAGGTTTTATGGTTTTTGTCCTATTTTTGTAACACCATTTGAAATCATCCTATAAATATAAGACAAGTTGAAAAATGCCATATATATATATATATATATATATATATATATATATATATATATATATATATATATATATATATATATATATATATATATATATACATATATATATATATATATATATATACACACACACACACACACACATAAGGAGGATCCTGTAGGAACCCAAAATCCGGTAAGAATCGCGATGACAAATCTTAGCCGTTTAATTGTGAAATTAGATGGTTAAGATTCAATATGTAAATAATGATCATCTCTTAAAATTCAAGGGTTGTTTTTATAAATGTCATAAAATAAAAGGGAGAAAAACATAAATTTAAAAGGATATTTAAGAAATTTCAAAGGAAACTTACGTGCGTCACTTTCCAGGAAAAGAAGGTCCACGCGCCCCCACTCTCAGTCGGACACTTGTCGCTCCATGATTGGCTAGCCCTTTTGTTTTTTTCATCCATTTTGTATTTTTGCCATAATTTGTTTTATTTGTACAAAAAAATCTAAAAAAACCAAAGTTTTTAAAATTTAATTCTCTACAAAACAAGCACTATCATGAAAATTTGAAAAAAAAATTATTTTTTATTTTTATAAAAAATCAAAAAATAAAAAAATTCTCCAAAAATCAAGAAAATTTAAGGGATCATTGTTGAAAACATATTAGTAAGTTTTTAAAAAATAATTTTTTGAAAATAAGTTTTTATGTGTTTATTTTTATATTTTTAAGTAAAATACTCATCAAAATAGCAAAAAAAATATACATGATCCGAAAATCTTAAAACAAAAATACGTTTTTATGATTCAAAACTTATGATCCAATATTCAAAATTCGTTATAATCCTAGATCCAAAACTCGTTATGATGCAAAATGAGTTAAAAAAACAAATACAACGACAACATGATTCAAAACTTATGATTCAAGATTCAAAATTCGTTATAATCCAAGATTCAAAACGAGTTAAAAAAACATACAACGACAAAAGTAAAATAAAAAACAGCAAAAATAACGAAAAAAGAAAAAAACTGAAAAAAAGTAACAAAAAAACCTGAAAAAAACTAAAAAAACTGAAAAAAAAAATAATAATATTAAAAAAAATAATAACCAAAATAAAAAAAAAGCTGGTTAAATTATGTTGTACGGACGTGAGTAACATATGATCATATCCTCAAGTCTGTATTTCGTTGCGTGGACGTGTGTCACACATGATTGCGTCACGTCGAAGGAAGACGTTTGACGTTATTGCCCTTAGGAGAGTGATTGGACAATAAAAGTCATCGCGGTTCCTACCGGATCCTAACCCTATATATATATATATATATATATATATATATATATATATATATATATATATATATATATATATATATATATATATATACACACACACACACACACACATACACACACACACACACACACATATATATATATATATATATATATATATATATATATATATATATATATATATATATATATATATATATATATATATATAGGGTCGAGATCATGAGAGAACCTAAAAAACACTAGGAACCTAGGAACTTTTTTTCTACACAATATTTTTCAAAAAAAAATTGCATCCAATTTTTTTATTTAAAGCGTCTAAGAGATTTTTAAACCCTAAACCCTAAACCTAACCCCTAAACCCATATGAAAATAATAATAATAAAATGATTTTTTTGAATTTTTTTTTTTGAAATCTTCTAAACACTAAACCCTAAACCCATATGAAAAACAAATAAAAAAATGATTTTTTTGAAATCTTCTAGATGTATCATAACAAGAATTTTGGTATATATATTTTTTTGAAAAATATTATGTATAAAAAAAGTTCATAAAATGGGTTATTAGGTTCCTAAGATTTTTTAGGTTCTCAATTGAACTTTACTATATATATATATATATATATATATATATATATATATATATATATATATATATATATATATATATATATATATATATATATATATATATATAGATGTAGGTTCAAATGCGGATCCTAATTATTGTGCGATCGTAGGTCTTAATCACGTTCCTTCATTCTTCAAGGTTACGATCGGTAATTCAACGAGGCAAGAAATTTCGAAATTAAATAAAATTAACTACAATTAATATGTTACGTGTAATTGGTAACCGCTTATGAGATTGGAATCAAATCAAAATTCATAACAGAATCAAATCTAAAACAATGGAATCCTTAGCAAAATTGATATTAGAATCGGATCCTTCATTGATAAATATCGATGTTGTGGCTATCGTAAAAAGCGATCATAAATTCACAGTAATTGATCAAGTTTTTGTAGAGATTGAATTTGAATTCAACACAGGTAATATTTTTCTTAGCGATCTTCGTGATTTCGACAATTATGTTGTGCGGATGTTATAATTCAGTGAATTTCGATAATGCGAATG